>VXBC01008432.1:432912-510861 GCA_013399945.1 Ploceus nigricollis | reverse complement strand
GGGGAGGGAATGAGAAGCCTAATAATGACAGAACTGATCTATTCTAAACCAAGATGTGTACCAGAGAAGCTGTAGGACCATCATCACCTCTCTCTCTTGGATCTCCATGGCCTAGACTACCCACTGCCTTAGAAGTCAGGGAATGGAAAAAAAAGTAAAGGAAAATCAGTAAGTTACAATCCCCAGGGTGTTCGTTTTGAAGCTGGATTGCAACACAAGAACAAATGTTATTTTCACGAAGGCGTCAGAATCGTACCTAAAAAAGCATCATTACAATTGGCACTGCTGGTGTGTTCTCCAAACAACAGCCCTTAAGAGCAGAATTAGAGTAACATGGCCCCAGCATCTCTGAGAAATGTTAGAAAGATCTCAGTGTTCTAGAGGGTCCTGTGTGCAATCAGGATCCAAGCCAACACTGGAAGTGTTCAAGGCCAGGCTGGATGGGGTCTTGAGCATCCTGGTCTGGTGGAAGGTGTCCCTGCTCATGGCAGGGGGGCTGGAACAAGAGAATCTTTGAGGTCCTTTCCAACCCAAACAATCCTACAATTCTATGACAGCACTGTTGTGAAGTTCCCTTTAGCAAAACAAGCAATATCCTATTTTGCAGTGGTGCTTTGATTTGTAGGGAACTTTTGTGTAAAACAGTGGTGAGAGCACTGAGCCAGGATGTGTGAGAGATAGTTAGGTTTAGTTGCTTCTTCAGTCTGAATAGATTTCTGCCTAAAGTCTTGGATATTTTAGCTGATTGTTAATTTCCTGATAACTGGGAGACCTGGATTTGACCTGATATAGAATCAGATCTTCAAATACCTTTAAACAGAACTTGCAGATGCCATGGCAAGACCACATGAACATAAATATCCTTGATAGACCCAGAATCAGGCAAAACATATTCAGCTGGCATTTCTGAATGAATAAAACTGATATGTCTTATTTTCCTCACTCCTCCTCTCCATAACAAGAAATCTGGGCATAAGAGCCCATTTTTCTGTTATATGTCTGGTAAAGTGCAGTCAGGCTTCTAGTTCCAGAAAATCCTCACTCCACATATGCAATGCAAATAATAACAATAATACAAATAAAACTGTATGTTTAATAAATGAACCCCTCTATGTAGAATATTATTTTATTTTGAGCTTGTTTTTCTGTGATCTTAAAAGTTTTATTTTTATATTCCTCAGGTACCTCTATACTTAGTATATAATTATGCTCTATGTAAAGAGATAAATTTTGTTTTATTATACATTGAAAGAGAGCATAGAGGTAATGGAAGTCCTTAGTAAATTAAAGAAATGCAATTTGATATAGTACCTTGGCTGAACAGAACTTACCATTTTCTTTCTTATTCCTCTTTTATAGTTTTCACTTCATATCATTTTTTTATAAAATTACCTACATTCAGCCTCTGTTGCACTATGGACATTCAGAGACATGGACATGACATATAAATAATACAGCCTTTCTTCCCTCTTTCTGTTTCAGATTATAGACCTAGATTTTGGACAAGTGCATAAATTTTGTATTATAGCATGAGAAGCAATTAATCCCATTAATAAGCAATAATTCATATAATTCAGATCATGGGCTGTCACTATGAATTACTTCATTAGCCAGCTTTTTACCCTAGGCTAAAAAGCCAGCTTCATTAATTCTGTAGAAGGCTTATTTTCTTCTCTTGAAAAAACACAGTCGAACCCACTTAAAGGAATACTCTTCTTAAGGACAGATACCATCCAAGAAAAAAATTATTCAGCAGCAGGTCTTCAGACATGTTAAACTTATTTAAAAGATAAAACATTTAGATCACATTTATGCATGGAATGAATGTCACCAGAAAGATATTTGTTATGAATAATGATTTCCTTCATTGTGAAGGATCCCAGTTATAGTCTGGACCTGATAATGTGAGCATATCATGCTCACATGAAGTTTAATATACTTATTACAAATCATTTTAATGATGCATTAACTTTTAATTAGATCTGCACTTCAAATTAAATATATAGTGAGGTGAATATAACTGGAATGAGAAGGAAAACTTGGGCAAGGTTTCCCCACATTCATTTTATCTCTTCTGAGCTGTGACAGTAACACACATTTTATTGAACACCTTCCTTGTTATGTTACATCCTGGGAGTTGCAGGGAAAAGTACCAGGGAAGAATATGGCTTCCAAGTGCTACCAGGATTATGGTTTTCAATGTTTTCCCTGTGTATTTCTCCAAGCAAGTAAAGGGAATTCTAAAAATTCTGCAAAATACAACTTGAAGAATCCATTGACAAAATATTTAAAACATGGCCACTATATCTTCTCTCTAATTCACAATACTAAAGGAAGATATTTATTAGCAGTGCAACGTGAAGAAAATGTTAACTTTCTTCACTGAATTAAGAGGTGTGTCTGTGAGTGAAATGTTTCTCTCAATGAGCAAAGATGGTCGGCTTGTGAGGGTTGTAAGAACTATTATCCTCCAATGAAGAAGCTAATGAATAAAATACCACATTCAACTACAAAGTCAGAAAATGTGACTGCCCTTAAACTGTTTTCTTGTAAGACACAAGTGAAACATTGTCCTTTGGTCTCGTTTCTGCATATCCTGGCGTCTGCAAATGAACTATTAAAAATAAATTAAATGATATGTCAATAAGCCAGAATTACTTTTATAATTGAATGATAGTAGAGAACATGCTATAAATATTTTTTCACTATTTATAAAGAGTTGGATAATGCCCTGCCAGGCATGACACTGAAAATTTTCCATTATATGTCCTTAACACTCAACTCTTTCATTATTCAGTATGTCTGAATATTCTAATCTGCTCTTGAATTAAAAAAAAAAAAAAAAGTACAACAATATCAGAGCCCAGGACAATTATGTCATATTTTTATTAAATTAACTATGGGTTGTAAGTTTACCTTAACAACCACAAACATTTCTAAATAAAACCAAGATTACTCTTTGCTTGATTTTTTCCAGATGAAAGGTTTGTGGAATTTTTTTCAAAGGAAATTATTATTTTCATGCTGCTATATACTAGCGAAGTGGTGAGAAATGCTTCCTTTTATTGAGATGGCAATGGTGTAGCAGCTGTGATACAAACACCACGCTGGATGAGCAGCAAATCTTGCAGTGTAGAATTGTTCCAGTAAACGTTAAGTGATTTGAAAAGACGTGACAGGCGAGAACAGCAAGCCCTGGAGTCATGTAAAATGCAAGAGAAATACCACTTTATGGATGCTTTATGATGGCTTCAGAAACAGAAACAACAAACTAGCTATTAAAATATAATTTAGGAATAATATTGCTCCCAGTTTGAAAACTAGCTATGAGAAATAAATTCTTTTTCATTCAAGAAAAATCTAAAGTCCTAAGAGATGCTCTTATTTCTTGTAGATAGCTACATTTGGCCGGACTGTATGGAAATAACATTCAATTATATGCTACATTGGTACCAGTCAGAATAGCTTATAGCTGGGGAGGATCTCTTCCCTCCCTCTCTCCTTGGTGGCATATTTTTGAGTGTATTTTAACAAAACCCTCAGAAACAAACAAGGGAAATTACTCAACTTCCACCATAAAGTGTGAAGAGTGAAGAAAATGAACAATAAGCCAAATAGTCCATTAATTCAGCAATGCCTGCTGGCTGTACAATGCAGAAGGCTCTGCAGAGCCTGGAGTCACAGAGGAGACATTTCTGGTGTAGCCATTTTGTAACAGCAATTCCAAATCTCGTTCTGAGCTGAGAAGTGAGGAGCAGAGTGTCTAACAGAAATACTAGGGGGATTTAAGGTAGACTAAGTAGAATTTCTCTCCTTGGTCTTCAGCCAGGGAACTAAAGTTGTCGCTCTGCTAGCAAAGAGTGCCTGGGGATTCTTAATGACCAGACATGGACATGACCTCTGTTTTGCAAGTAATCCAAAAAACAACACATCCTACAGAACACTGATCCTTACCACTGAGCAGAAACACTGAGTGAGGAATGACTGCCATGAGGAAAGCATTGCCAGCGTGCAGCTTAAGGGGGAAAAAATTCTTGTGCCTCAACCTTTCTGCATCACTGCCACAAGGTTCAGTGTTGCAAATTGGCAGTGCCATTGACCCCACTTCTGTGAAGCACTTAAGCGTGTGCTTAACTTGGAATTAATAAAGCGGTCAGGAAATGTCATAGCACTTTGCAAGCCTTCCATTCCTGCCATTTTATTATTCACCTAAGCAGCTATCAATTCATGTTGAGGCTTTTGTTTTAAGGGGATGCAAGGAAAAAAAGTAGGTTTTGTTATTGTGCTGTGTATTAATGAAAAACAGCTGAATGCTCTTACCCTGTAAGGTCTATTCAGTAGAGCTATCCACACATCACCAAGTGGAATATGAATGGATACTGTCCTACCTGTGCTGGTCAGGTAAATGACTGACATTTACCAGAGGCTTAACTCAGCAGTTCTGGGCACCTGCAAATCTCTAGGCACTTGCATCTGATCCTTGATTGCAGTGTTCCTCTCCCATTTGTTGCACACATTTCCAATGTGAGGCTTTTGTAAGAAATGCAGCAGCACCTGGTGCCTAGTGAACAAGGGCTCAAGGAGCCCTTTTTTCCCTGCTACTTGGACACAAGGAGTTGCTGTGTTCACCCCTGGAAATCTGCTTGGTGACTGTGTGTCCCTATTGCTTGAAGTCTGCATTCAGTGAGTTTTCCTCCTAGGACTGTACTCAGAGAGCAAACTTCAACGAGCGAATGGGGTGTATTGTGTATTTGTTTCACAGTACCTAACTCAAAGATCACCTGTCATTTTCATGGTCTCCTCCAGCTTATATTCTCTGGGGGCTGATCACCTGAAAGTTCCTAGCAATTGGATCACAGGAGTATATTTTTATTCTTGTCAAGAAGACATAACATTTTCTGAGTTAGCAAAAACGGGTCTGTAGCTATAGCAGTGGCAAGAAGAGCATTTAGCGAAAGGATTTTCTTCTCTTCTTCCTGTAGCAGAGTCTAATCTGTTGCCTGTCAAGGCAGGGTGATCACTGACAGCCGTGATGGATGAACTGGGAAAGAAATATTTATAGATATTCATATTGTTTTTATTCACATCCCTCCATTCATTGCTAACCTTCCTTCATCCATCCCACATAACATGCCTGTCGTCTTTTATACATTAATAAAATGTATAAAATGAATTTGAATTCTTCCCTCTTCTTTTTTTTTCCTAGAATTTTATGGTCTTTGAAGATGATGACCACATCTGTTCTCTAGTTATCAAATATGTTTCTTATTTTAATGATTTCCTTTGTCTTTCTAAGCATCACCTTCAGCAGATCTAAAGTCTGGTTGCACTGATACTTTTCTCATCTCCCATTTACTCTGTCCTGGAGAGCATTTTGCCCCTCCTGCTCACAGGGGCTTTCACCTCTTTCTATCAGTCATCATACAGTTGCAATTTGGGCAAAGCATTATGCCTTTAAGCTTATCTATTTCTGCTACCTTTGTCTTTTTGATTAGCTGAGAAGACATACCTAGGGACTGCTTTTGTCTTTTATAAAAAATATTGAATACACAATAAGTATGAGGAAGTCTCATATCACCTCAGGATCTCCTCAGAACAGAGTGGAACACAGTGCATCCGGATTCTGAAATTTCTCCCTATTTCTTTACTACTACATCACTACATGAAGCAAAGGTGAAATCTGCCATTATCTCATTTAAGCTTCTTCTCTTCCCCTTCTCATCCACAGCTACTCTCCTGTGTGGTGCCAGGGGAAGCCACAAGAGAAAACACTCCTGTTCTGCTTACACTGAGCTGGCTCCTGCCATGTCAGCCCAGCTCGTGAGAAGGTCCCAGGCCAGGTTCTGCTCTGTGAGGGACCTATGTGCATAATAATCTAACTAGAGCTGAGTACCTACTTCCAAGCATTGAAATCCCAAAGCTGAGATCCCTTTGGATCTCACTTTTCACATCTGTATAACTGGTCTAGTCTGAAGTTTCTTGTGTGGATAGAAAGGGAACACATCACTCTTGTGAGACTCAGACTGCACCCTAGATCAAGTTAGTATTTCTTTAGCTTTTAAAATAGAAACCACCACATTCCCTGTATGATGCAATCACAGAGATCTTGCATTTCCAGGACTTTATATAAGCTCATCATGCTGCCTGTGCTGTTCTGCATACATCTGTCATTTATAAGCAGAAACTAAGAAAATCCCTCAGCTTTTTTCTGAAACTCAAACATAAATGTGTACACTGCTCAGGGGACAATTGCTTGTCATCTGTTTTTCAAGGGTTCTTTTATCAAAGAGTCAGCCAGCCAACACATTGTTCTACCATGCAGAAGCTGATCTCCAGAAAAAATATTTATGCATGTAAAAAAATTAGGATAAAGGGTTATATGTCCCTTCATTACTGTTTCATTTTGTATTCTCTGTAATAGCCCATATCATTATAAATTCATGATGTAGCCCTGTGAATGTCATTGTTATTTAGCATTAGTTAAGCACTGGTTAATAGACCTTCACCATGTTGTTGGGCCACGTGTAATGTACACAGTAATTGAACAGAGACTTACTGCGAAAATGTTGCTGTTCTCTCAAAGGCTGGTTAACACTCAAAGTGCTGTTAGCACTTTTATCATGTTGGTCAAATTCGACTAGTTACAACCACTTTATCCTAAAATGAATGACAATGGGATTTACTCTTATTTTTTAAGCTAATAAGGGTATTTGTTATTATCTTTCTATTTTTTTCTTTAGTACCACCCAAGTGCCCAAGTACCACCTTCCAATACTTCACCACATCAAACAACAAACTGCCCACCACAAGCCGGAGGGATGGAATCCTTCTGGGACTGCCAGAGTAAGTGTCAGTTGTGTAATGCCATAGTTACACCAGCTTGTAGGAACTCTACTTGGCTCCTTTCAACCAGAGTGATCAGTCATTTCCCCCATCTTTCTTTTCTACATCACTGGCACTTGTAAGATATTTTCCGGCAGTTTGTTCCCTGGTCTCTCCCAGCTGCCGCTCTCCCCCAGGCAGAAGTGGGAGACAATCAGGAGTGACTGAGGCTCTCAAACAAGTTCTCAATATTCCGAAGTTTCTGCCCAGACACTGAGGTTCAGGAACCTCTGTTTCTCTCCACAGAGCAGAAAGACATATTTCTTTTCAAAGAAAGCCAAAATGTTTCATCATCAAGAGGTACAAGCAATTATCAAGCCCATGGTTCCAGTCCAGCATATTACTTGCCAGGAAAATAGCTCACTTGACATTACTTGTAGACAGTTCTCAGCATAACACAGTGAAAAATTCCTAAGAAAACACATTTGGCATTATTTTAGCCTGTTTCTGCTTTGTTCAGGAAATCCCTCATTCTTTTTCTTCATGACTCCATTTAATTTCATTTCTAAGGCAGTATTTGGGATATGGAAGTTGTTAGCTAGCAGAAAAGTAAAATTACAAAAAAAAGCACATAACATGGCCTTACTGAAATAACACTATTGTCTAAAATTAAAGCTTTTTTTCTTGATCATGAAATTTGGCTCATGATCTTGATCATGAAATTGATCATGAAGATATGGCTATTTCCATATCTTCCTTACAATTCAGAGTATGTGTCTTTCTGAAACATTCCCCAGCCCAGCTCAGCAGAAGCCAAGGGGACTGGTCCAACATCATGGCTGCTGGGTGGGATTTTGGAGCCACTGACCTCTGGATAGTCACATTTTTATCACTGCAAATGTTTCCAACTCCCCCAGCTGTGAAAATGCCCTTTGGAGACATGCCTAAGGTGTGCCAAGTGCTCCCAATACACTTTTTTTTTCTGCATTTGAAGCCCATGTTTGAACTGCCGTACACTGTTATGCTCTGAGCCAGTTCTGAGCAGGGATTTTGATACTTTCTTCCCCATTCTGCTAGGCATTCTGTCAGGAATCAATTTTACTGATGGCTAGAGAAGAAGAGGAATCTGCTTTACCTTGGCAACAGTGGGGCACATCTCTGCTGAACCCTTCTGAACCTCACTAAAACACATCTTTGGTGTTCTGTCATAATAGTGACCACCAGCACAGCAGGCAGAGTAGCAAAGGTATCCAGTGACAGTCAAGCCAGCATAGAAAATACTTCCTTGAGAGCTATTTGTTTGGGTTCTGGAGGTCCTTTTTGCTACCACATAAAAGATGTTTCAGAACTGTGCTTCTGTCACCCATCCTCCCCACAGAGGTCAGTGGGTTCACAGTGCCAAGGAGGAAGAAGCTGGTAGTGGAGAGCATAGGCCAAGAGCAAAAGGAAACATGCAGGAGAAAACTCTACTGTCCTTTACAAAGTAATGGTGATTTTTTTCTGCTTTCTGATATGAAATGTTCCCTTTTCTATGTTTAAAATTATTGGCCTATACTGTTCTTACTTCTTCTGGCATCATTCTCTTAAATCTCTGTTGTGCTATATGGATGTTCACACACATTTGTACACTAGTCTGTCACTACATTTTCTTTTCAGGTCCACACCATCTTAAATATTTGACTTACTAATCATCCTTCCTATGCAGCAAGGCTTTATATTGTAGGAAGGAAATATGAGTCTTCTGCTCAGTAGTTCTGTTTTTCCTCCATGCCTTCCACCGACTAGCATAAAAATAGTCCAATTTTCAATTTTTACAGTCTTTGCCTGTGAAGGTTTCAATTGACAAATCTAAAACTCACTGTTCTCCTCTGTGTGAGTAGCATTTTTTGCTACTCACAGAATGTGTACATTTTTGTACACATATGTACCTAACCATGTGTCCAGTCATTCCCCCAAAAAAATTTCCCCAGTCTAATCTCATCTAACTGCCTCAGAAAAGACATTTCTCCCTGTGGCAGAAAAGGGGATTCTTTTGGTTATTGGAACCCAGGAGAAGGTCAATTGTTTCAGAGCCTTCAGCCTAAGGAAACATTATTCCCTATCCGTACTCAAAAATATTATGAATATATATATAACTAAAATTTAATAAATAAACTCTTGAATAAGGATATAAATTTTTAATTATTCAACTACTAAGCAACACAATAAAAAGTTAATATGATTATAATGTGTTAATAATGAACAATTAATTACTATAATTACGAGGTAAAGCTGATGAGCTGAGGAAGTGGTTTAGTGTAAATTATTAAGGCAGAGTTTTGATCTTCCACCTATAAAGTCCAGTAGGTTTAGAACTGAATACAGACCAAATTGCATTTTCAAAGCTACACAGATATAAATCCACTGGAGAAAACTGATTATATACTTCCCTCAGTACAACTATGAAGGAATAAAAAAGTCAAAATCCTAGAATAATTTCAATTTGACTTCTCATTATTTATTTTTCCAGATCTTCAGTTTGTATTTTTTATTTATTGCAAGTATTTTTTACTAGCTCATTCTGTGAATATATAGAGAACTTCAGACACAGGAGGTGGCAGCTTTCTCACACACAGCAGTGGAAACGTAAAGCCAGAAGGAAAGTCTGTGATAATCCAGTCCAGTCTTTTCCATAACACAAACTATGGCATCCCATCTACTGAACCATGCACCAAACCCAGGAACTCCCCAACAAAACAATACTTCATTTTAAAAAAGGCATTCCGTTTCGATTAAGAAATTTACGCTCAAGAGGACTTCACTATGAGCCTGATAAAATTGTGCCAGTGGTTATCAAGCCCCCACTTCAAAAAGCCCAGTTTTGTTTCCAATTGAATTTCAGGAGTATAAAGTCATTGGGATCCTGTACAAGAGAGAAGAGTCTGAGTCCATTCAAATGGCACCAGCGTCCTCCTCCTCCTCTCCTTCTCACTACATAAACCTTCACAAATCCATCCACAACACTGCCATCTTTTCTGTAGCAGACTATCCCCTCACTCTCCTCATTTCCCACTCATTCCACTTTCTGTATCTCCTCCCTGCTCGGCCTTCTCATTAAATTTCAAGCAACCTGTAGAGATCCCAAGGACAACTCTCACAACCAGGATTTGTAGGCTAATTTTCTGTCATGGTTGGTACGTTAAGAAATAAGGAGCTTATTCCAAAAAACTACATTTTCACCCCTTATAGAGCTTCCCAAATAAAGAAAAAAAAGTCTTTTTATAAGCCACTTAAGAGAAAAGATGTTCCTTCGCTTACATAGATTACCTTTTTTCTTAGTACTAAAACTGGTAAAGAGCTGCTAAAAGTTTTTGATACTTTTTGAAACATACCATTCACCTCTTCAGACCTATTTTTTTATTGTGCCTGCCTAACAGCCTGTTTTAACATTACACTACAACAGGCTATGGATATATAATTTATTTTATATTCAGGACCATTTAGCACCCTTGAATCCTATGAATCATCCTCCAACCCTAAGTGTGTAAATAACACAAAATTTCCTTCACCCAAGGATTCACAGGGAGTTGAATTTAAATCACAAGCTGAGTGTTCAAATGCCAGAGCCATGAGTGTGACAACTATTCATATTAACCACAGTTTCAGGTTTCTGAATGTCACAAAATAAAAGTCTCCTCGCAAAAAATTCCAAGAAACTGAATGTCAATCTTAGTTTTCAATCCTTTCATTGAAATCTTTTCCAGAGCACGTTTCCCTTATATTTCTTATTAAGATAGCCTTTAAATAATTATAAATTCTGGTTTTATAATTACTAAAATAACAGCTTTGTGTTATTGCTTTCATCTGTCCACTGTGGACATAAACATGGTATAATCATAGCCACATTTCTTTTTCTTTCTCCAACACTTCATTTTTATTCATGATCAGTCCCATGTAAAGAAAGAAATTTGTTCTCAGTGTGAAAGTATACAGCCCTTGGAAGAGAAAGAGAAGAGAAATAAAACAGTGCAATGTGCATCCAATTCAGACAGAAAAATTATTCCATTATGATCAAGTCTTGATAAAAATAAAACCCAACAGTTCACATCTTAAGCAATGGTAGTACAACACCATATAAAACTTGTAGGATGTTTCATCCTAGTCCCAATTTAAAACCTGTATTAATAGTGCAGTTAGCCCTTTAAAAGCACAACAGTTTCCACAAACCTCCAAATCCTAGGTAATTAGGGTTTTCAATCATGACAGTGTTCTTATTATAATGGCAGTTTTGGCAAATAGCAGGTACTCATAGCTCACTGAGGAGCTGTATTCTCACTTGAGACCTGCCATCACCAGCCTAATTGCTTCCTAGTGAAACAATAGCATTTTTGTTCAACTACCATCTTTTGTTATTCTGCAATTGGAACTGAATATTGTGAAATTTAACTTCTCTGCTCTAAGCTGCAAAAGAGCTTTTCGTGGCATGTTTATAAAATACTGGCATGTGCAGTTTTCTCTTGTGTTTACAGAGAGAATGAGCATTTATTTATCACAGGAACAAGAGTCTGGGCTTCCTAAAGTTGAAACCCTGTGAAAGTTTAAAAAATACAACACATAAAGGTCGCTGGAACCCTTACAGAGTAGATGAGAGGACTAATGGAAAAGCCAATCCAGTTACCAGCCAAGAGCTTTTATATCCACAACTGGTTCCACCAGGTCTTCTGTGCTTGCAGGCAGCCATGTCCATGTCTTAAAGAAATCAGGAAATTTATTACTTAGCTGTAAGTTTCCATGTATTATTAGTATTGAGCAGTCCCAGGTAAGATTGGCAATTTCAGGGCAGAAACATGAAGCACAGAGCAGATGGGGCAGCAGTAGCCCTCCAAGAGGCCATTGGTAGCCACCCCAAAGTGGAGACATTTTTTGTTCTGTTCTCCACCCTCAGCCTGGTGACATTTATCACAAATTCCAAACATACAATGTGTCATTTTACCTGTCATTGTGCAGCAACTCCACAATGGCCACCACAGTGACGCAGACTGAAGTAAATAAATCCAGTACTCACACTGCTTGGTGCTGGATGGCGCATAAGCACCTCTGTGAAGTCAGGGCAGTTTCTTTATTTTCCCTCACATGTTCTTTTTGTCTCTTTCCAAAACCACCTATTTAGGATGATTTATTCTAGAGTTTTTAATTCTGAGGAGACTCTTCCAAAGTACCTTTGGCTGAATATACAATTATTTTTGGTTTCTAGGCTGACTGAATTTCATTACTTTAGCAGAAAAGAAAGAAACACTTCTATAAGTAAAAATGTCCCATACTGCCCATGCATATTACTATGGAGACAATATTTTGGTCTGGATGGAGTCATGAGTTAGGACAACTTCACATGAGAATTTCTCAATCTATCTGAGCAGTGCTTCTCCCAAAGATCTTGCTTGTGCTACAGTAGCTAAGCTTGAGATCAAAAAAGCAAAAATTACTGCGTTCAGGTCTGCACCTTGCTGAAAGAACCAAAAAGGCTCCATGAAATCTGGAGATGGAAGAAGCTTCTTTTCCAAAAGCTGCTGCAATGTGAACCTTTGGTGGCACAGATCACGCTGGCTGGGTTTGATCTGCCTGCTAATTTAACTACTTTCCCCTGTACTTTTTGTTAGCAGCTGACACAAGCGTGCTCTATGTAAAGGAACCTAACATTGGGAATTGTAGTTACTGTAGAGCTAAAAGACACAAAGATTCATTTATAGCAGTTGTAAAATTGCTTATTTCATCTTTCTGAAGGTCATAAAGATCATAATTTCTCCTAAATTTAGTTCTTTGAGGCCAAAACCAGCCTCTTCTATTATCTAAGTGGACAGGTATTTAGCATATACTAATTCCCAAATTATCTGTATTAGAAACAGCTTTGCAGATGCATTCTGGGCAGTCAAATCCAGGATAATAAACCCCCACTGACTGTGTCTGGCTGGGAACACCAGGTCACTCCTTCCTCACTGGCAGGGACATGCTTTTCCTCCATCTTCACCAAGGAAAAAGAGCTCTGTTTCCCAGGGGAGCTGAGACAAGATGGGGCCTCAGAGCCCTCTGAGGAAGTTTTTCCAATCTCAAGAGGAAGCAGGTTCAGCTGAGAAATTTCTGCCCATAGGAAGGATAAGTTGATCCCAGGAGCTGTTTGAGGGGATTCTCTCTAAGTGAGCTAGCAATGGAACAAAAGACACATTCCTGGAGCCAGGTGGGGTCCAGAACTCCTCTGGTTCCAACCACATGGAGTAGACATGGACTGCACACCAGCTGCCTATATGCCAGTACGAGGCCAAGTATCAGCCTGCCCTACAATGACCCTGTGTAGGTCATGGGTGTTTTCCTAGTAAGAACAGACCTCAGGGAAGCCAAGGGCCCTGTCTGGCAGTCCAGCAGAGGGACTGTGCCAGGGAATGTGGCAGCACTTAAGGATACAAGCAACAATCTTCCCCAGAACAAGTGGGGAGAACAACTGCATGGAGAACAGGCAAACAGTGTAGGGACGGGTACTGTGGGTACCTCCATCAGGTGACAAAGGGGAAATGGTTCTGGGAAGGGAAACAGAAGCAGTAAGACATCAGCCATGGCTCTTCCTCTGCAGAGTATTTTCTTTTCACAGTATTACTTGGGGATCTCCAAGGAAACTTCTGAGCCCACTGTAGGACAGGAAAGTCTCCACACCTATACTTGGATAAGCATTATTTATCTGATCTAATTCACTGTAAAGAATCATTTTTTATTGTACCAATATCAGAAGAATCAACTATTTGCCAACCATCCCATTTGCAATTATAGGAAGTGAAAAGGGAGGAGGTTTGAAATGGATTATGCATTGTAAAGTCACTAGTGCTGCTCTTCTGCAGCCTGGCCTGATACAGGTTTTTAGCTGATATTGCTGGAATGAAACCTGGCCCCTGCGTTTTATGGAGTTGTTCATAAGTTATACCTTGCTCAGCTCATTTGGATGAAATGGCCTAGGACTCCAGCTCTGTAACAGCATCATACTCTCTGGATTTAATTTAACTTCAAAAAGTAAATAGCCTGTTTTGTTTTGACGTCAAAATAGTTCTGATGCTGGAGCAGTTGATATCCGAGGGACTTGGCCATCAAAGCCCAGTTGCTGTCAACATGCCCATTATTAAAGCCAAGTTTTTAAACTACTTTCCAGAAATATATGACAAACTGTCCTCCTTCACATATGCATAATTTTTAACATTCACGTTGCTGGTACAGAGCCAGAGCTGCTGTGTTAGATGTACTCATTAGGATCCCAAATGGCTCTGGTAAAACCAGTGGGAGCTGTTTTGTTCTGCCTGTTGTAGCAATAGAAAACTGATGCAGTGGCTGTGCTGTGCACTGAACACACTTTTACCTGGACATGTGTCCCAAAGGTTGCTCTGGGGACCAAAACAAAACAAGAGTACATGACTGTGGGGCTCTAGCAGGCTGTCCTGTGTTCTTCTGTTAGAGCTTCTCTACACTGAGAATAAATACCTACCCTTCACCCAGCCAACAATGTTAGTGCCTTAACTGAAGGCGTAAAGGAGGACAGGTAGGTGTGGAACCACCCTGGCCCTGTGTTGATGATAGTGGCACATTACACATATCCAAGAAAGAGTTCACAACTGTTGAAGTCTCACTCCAAAGCATTGTTCTCTGCTGTCTACTTTCTCCCTTCCATGAAGATGTTTCTCTTGCACAGTTTCCTTCAGATCTGTCTCCTTCCAGTGAGGCAGGTTGCGGTCATGGACATGCTGTCTTTGGTTCAGCTGGTTCTGCAGCATTGTTTTCAGTGAAAATTCTAATAAAATAGGAATTTTCACACCTGAATGTGATGTGAAGCATCTATATTTATTGATTAGATTTTATTAGATTGATTCTAATTTTTATTAGATTGGAAATTGTCTGCAACTGATTTTTAAGTATAAAAAGAGTTTTGCTTTAAAAAATGTGATGAAAAGGACAAAACTAATGTAACATATTTTAATTTCTTCCCCATTCTGCCCTCAATGGCTGACAATCCAATTTTACAAAAAAGATTTCATTATAGTAATATTCCCTAATTTCTTTTCTTTTTGTCTTATGTAACTGTAAGCAGGAGAAAGTGAGATTTCTTCTTCCTACTTAGCCATACTTATCTGAGCCCTCCTCTGCAAAAAAGAGTTAGATGCTCCACAGAGAGATGGAAACAGGAGAGCTCAGTGAGGCTGCCCAAACATCCTGCGCCCCTGAATGCCCCAAGAGTATCTGGGACACGCAATGTGCCAGCAGATGGGATGCAGACCTACAGGGTCCTGGACTCCGTTGGACTGGCAGCTGGAGGGGATGAAAAATACCTGAAGGCACTTCATCAGTAGCAGATGCCTTTGCTTCAGCAACTGAAGGAAACCCCAGAGCTCTGTGATCAGCCTCTGCATTGTGCTGTTTGCCTCACCTTTCACCATCACTACAGCTGAGCTTATAAAATTTTGGCTTTAATATAGTTCCAGAAATCTGAATTTGCTCCTGGCCAATGGCTCAGCGCATAGCAAAGAGCAAATGTAAATATTTTTAATATCTTGATATATCTTTGCTATAAAGAGGAAACAGAAAACGACATGCCAGCTATTTTACTGGGTCATTGCAAAATCCATATCTCCCCCATGCAGCAGTCGTTAATGCAATGGGAGCCATACGGTAACATTCAGTTCAAGATCTTTAGCATGATATCATATGCTGTGAGATTTACTTTGTCAGGGAGGAGGAGACTTGAGAAAACCAATGAGCTGAAAACACAAGCAGGGCAGAGAGAGGGAAACTGAGCTGAATATCAACAAAACCTTTCTTTTCAAGCACCTTTACCTCCTGAAGCATAAAGGTAGATGAGAGAAAGGAGATGTGTGAATTGTCCCAAAGAGCCTGTATAAGTGGTTTTTGCCTTATCATCAGAGGAGTAAGGAAGCAGTGGGACTGGGGTCAGGATCAAGAGTGTATTTTAAGTGCTTTTTACCCCTCAGGAATCATTCTGGGAAAGGCAGATGAGAGAGAGGAGAAAAACTAGACTGAGCCTTGACAGGGCATTTGTAAGTGCTCCTTTTTCCTTTTGCTTTTAAATTTCATATTTAACTTGCTTCATATGGAGGGAGAAGAGACAGAGGCTGTGGAATTCACAGAAAACCACTCATGGAGAGCTCTTTGACATTTCTGTCTTTTCCCTTGTCATTGAAAGAGATACAAGGAATTGGTGTGAGACTAAAAGAAAAAGCCCAGACTTGTGAAAGCACTGTATGTGTAGTCCCTGAGCAGATTCCAGGCCAAATCCTGACATCGTTACCAAAATAAATTTTATTTTTCCACACCAGCTACTCCCAGGAATTTAAATAGGGATGTACTGTGTCCCTAAGAATAACAAAATCAAGCTACCTGGCAAGTCCACAGTATTTATGTGTGTCTGTAGATCCTCTCCACATTGGTCAGCTTGGCAAAGGGTAGAAATGCCACATAATGAAAGGCATTTCACTGAGAGAAGAGACATTGGAGAACTTAAATTTGAAGACTCTAGACAATATTTAGACTTCTATTAATGTTGTCTGAATGGAAACTTGGGTAGGAAATAGTAGTTTTTAAAAGCCCCAGGAAAAAAAAATATTAATTTCACTTAAAAAAAAAAAAAACAACTTTTTAAATAGGATGGAATTTTATCCTCAGGGAGGTATGTCACAAATCTCCCATTCCTCTGATAAAATCAAACTTTCATTTGTGATTTTTCTGCAGAGCTCCTCAAGCTACAGCACAGAACGAGAGATGCACAGAAGATAAAAGAAAAAAATTTTCATGAACTTTTTATTCTGAAGCATACTTTCAAACAAGGAGGTCATATTGTTGGAGCCAAGGGTGATATAACATTCATAATGATCACCACCACAAATTATTCCTAAAATCAAAATGTGCTCTCACTTTCATCTGAGCAGCTGCTTCCTCCTTCAGTTCCAATAAGCCCTCTTTTCACAGCAATAGCAAATGGACTAATGAAAGTATGATTTTTCCTCAAAAGTAACTTTCCTTATTTATATCTTTAGACCACCATGGCTAAAACATGTCATCACTAAATGAATCCTAATAGATACACCACCAAAATCATGTGATCATATTTGATTTTGTGACCACTAAATAGATACTTAGATAAGAATTACTCTGTCAAATTGACACTGCTTAACCAGGTCTTAAAGATATTTCGAGTGAATTTGAAATTTCTTTTCTCACTGTAATTTGATTTAGAGTCTTTGTTATTTGCATGTCCAATGTTTTCAATACTCATAAAATTGACTTTCTATTCCAGTGTGAGCAAAAAAATTTAATTGTTTTCTAAACCTTTCATTTTTTTCAAGGAAGAATGTTTAAAAGTGAAAAAACCTGAAAGGCAGAACCATAGTCCATGCCTGTATAAGGTGAGCAGGTAGAGCATGAAGGGTGCACCATCTACCCAAAGTACTCCGAGCAGATCAAAGGTAAACAAAATTTAAAATAAACCACCACATTGTTTTTTTGGGTGGCTTCAAAGCTATGATTTCTTTGAAGGATTCTTTAATGTGTCTGAATTGTCCTTTCATTGATGAGGTCTGGGAACCAAAGTGGTGACATACCCACATGTCTCAAAGCAACCTAAACGGTCCTATAAATTACATTCCTACATACCTGCCCATGGAGCACTGCTGAAGTCCCTCAAAGGTGATTTCCAGCCTAGAAAATACTGATAGAGGCATTCTCTCTAACAGGAGAATTCTACTTGGTTAAGTCAAAACAGCCCCTGAAGTTGCATTAACCTCAGCAGAGGTTTATTGGAAGGCAGCAAGAGGAAGAAGTTTCATTTTTCAGTATCCTTGGAAGGAAACAGTTCTGGTTTCATCGTAGGGATGAAACATATGAATGCTACTGCATCCCAAAGCCTTTCCTGCATAACTGAGAAGGAGTGAATAATCTGAATGTTTAGTTTTTGTCAGAATAAAGCATCTCAATTGAGAGTAAAAGAATTATTTTGTTTACACCAAAAATGTTGACATTTTCAAGTCCTGTTTGTAATCCACATGAAGACAAATGTCAAAATTGCCCAATGTCCTGTGAAATGGAACTTCTGCCCCTTTTGTCCTTTGCTTGAAGCAATAAGATATTAAGTGAGAGAGGATGAATTAGTGTTCATGTCCGTTCAGTCCTAGCTATCTACATTCAAGAAAAGTTTCAGTTACTTCCAGTCATGATGACAACTTATGATTAGTTCCAGCTGCAGTGTTGACATCTGTCTACTGCAAACTGAAGAGACTGTCAGTTCACCCATTAGCAGCAATTCAGCTGGGTTTGAGTTCAGCATGGCAACTTTAAACCAAAACGAGTGTTTCAAAACCAGTTACAAAAGTGCATACACTCTATTCTCCTTAAGATGCCATTGCAGTGAAGGATTGTCCTTGATATTTTGGAATGAAGCTTGGTCTTCAGATCTTTCCTAAAATTAGGCAATTTCAAAGTTTCTTTTCTCTATTTCTTTTCAAATGGAAAATGTCTGCTCTGAAATCTCATTAGCTTTCAATATTTTTACCCTATTATTAGCTCTTAGAGAATTTGGAAGTAGAAAGGAATACTAACTACTTACCTTGGATTCACTTGAATTTTTCTTGACTTTCGCACCTTTTAAAAATAACTTTGGACTTAGGATATTTTTGGCAAGGCTTCTGAGGACCTGTCTGCCAGAAAAGAAAACAAAATTACTGATCTGGTGAGAAGCAGATGGATTATAAAAGGTACCTGGCACGGAATAGATGTGAAAATGAAGAGCAGAGAATGAATCTCTGGTTGCAGTCTTTCAGGAAAGTGTTCCATGGACCGTGAGCATTACCAGAAAAAGGGTCTCCATTTCTTACACACGCAGTAAATGTTAACAGTTTCAGGAAATCAGGGATGGCTTTTGCCTGTGGAAGTGCATATATGGTTTCATACTACTGCACAATGAAGTTTCTGCCCTCTCCTGGCTGGAGAAAAATATTTCCCAGTTCTTCCATGCCTCCTGGTTCTTGTGGCATCTCCAAGGCTGAACTCACAGCACTGTCACACTCCCTGATCCCTCACATCACCTTCCTGCTGGCTAGCCCCTGAATCAGGGTGGGAGTAAGTCTGCTACACAGCAATACTCAGGGGCAGGGAAGGGAACCCAAATGCCACCAACAGAGTGGATGGACACATATGGACCAAGCCACACAGTGCTCCAAATGTGAGCTCATTCTGTCACGTCACCTGTGGGAACAGTATAGGCAGAGACCACGAGAGACAGAACCTCTGTTTGCTTTCCTATGTGGACTCGCCTTTGGAAAATTGCTGAGATAATAGCCCAATGAGCAACTTCTTTCCACAGAAATAAGCACAGTACTATATACCTGACAGATGATTTAAGGAAAGCTTATCAACCTACAAAAATGGTAATTCAGCTTTCACCTTGAAGAACTGTTTCTGCATATTCCTATTGAAATTCATCATTCTCTTGGATTTTTCTAGAAGAAATCATTTATTGTTCAATAAGTTAGCTAAAAAATCTGTAAAAACATTCAAGAATGCCTTCTCTTCCTTATTTTCTAGCCAATGCCCTGCTTTGACTCTGTGAACATGCCATGCTGTTCTTGTGAGGACTTGCATTTTCCGTGCATGCTCAGTTTGTATGTACACAGTCGTGGCACACCCATGCAACTGGTGCCATGCACTGCTTACATATGTTTGGCCCCCAGGAGTGGCTTTCATGGGCACACTGTCATCAGCAGAGGTTTTGCTGCAGATTTCAAACCTGATACTTTTTATAGCCATGCAGCATACAAAAGCCTCCGGTCCTGAGCTCAGATCTAAGGCTCCTGGAGGGCCAGGAATGAGGCTGTAAGATTCAAGCCTTAAATGAAGACCTTTTGATGGGTGGACACAAGACATTTTAAGACACTCTTCTGAATCTGAGCTGTCTTAGCTCTGCTGCAAAATAACCTGAATGTAGTTACTAAAAATTTTTTTCTCGATCTCTGCTTGGGATCTGGAATTATCTGATCTAATCCAAAATGTAGTGGTCATAAATCAGATCTAGCTTCACTCTTTATGTGGCTATTGTAACAGATGAGTACTGCATACAAATAGAACCTCCCACACCATAAAGATATCTACTGTAAATGTAATTCTAATATTCTATTTTTGGCAGTTAGGATCCTGATTCTGGTCTTATGTGCACTGGTTTTATGTCAGTGTATTTTCATTTACATCAATGGACTTAGTCACTGGTATTTGGATGTACGTGGGCACACTTCATTGAAACATGGCACAGAGTAGCAGGAATAATTAAAAAGTCCCTTAGGCATTGGATACCAGTGCCAACAGAGTCACACTTTCCCTTTGCCATGTGACCATGGCTATTTTACAGCAGGTCAGAGCCGAGGCGAGAAAGAGCAGCACTGGAGGGAAGATGCTGAAACACTAAAGGCAGAATCATGAAGTCAGTGCAAGGCATGAACAGAGCTGCTTTGCTGTACAGGAGAGTCAGGACAGCAGAGCACTGACACGGACACCTGTGGCATTAAGGATAAACCAATCCTCAGTACTGGGCTGACCCTCTGGGAGCATATGACCCACCTCTGAGGGATTTTTCCTCCCTAAACAAGAGACAGTTCTGGGAAATTACTTCACCACAGAGGGATTTTTGCTTTTCTGTCTTTCCCCTAGTTTTGCCTAACACCAGGAACTGTGCAAACACAATGTCATTATACTGGCTAGAAGTTATAGGAGAGGAAAAGTCACACCAGCCTTCTACCAGTCCTACTCCACTGCAACACAATCAATGTCCACAAAGACAGACTCTGTAAGCCAGGAATTACCTTTTACTTCAGACTTACTTTAGCCATTTTAAGCCCCTGACAACCTTTTAGAACTGGGATGGTTTTTTCTTTTTTTTTTTAAACCAAGTGTAGTAATTCATGACTTGGATGTGAGATGGAGTGCAACAATGAGTTGTTCTTGCTTGATGGGTGTCACCAGAGCATCATGCACTGTGCTAATTTCTCAGCTTGTGAATAGACATATTTAGACTGACAGTTGAAAGTGGGTTGCAGATTCCACTTAAAACATATTTTTCGTGCTGAGTAATGAGGGCTAAACACAAACCAATTCTGGCAGTTAAACTACGCACTTAAACCTTTCATAATGTTGTCAAACACTATAATCCTTCAAAAATCTGAGTTTGAATAGCCTCAATATTTTATTTAATGAATTTTAAATCCTATAATTACCATAATTAAGACACTCCTTTTGGATCATGTCAGTGTGCTGCTCAAAGAGAGAAAGAAAGCTGTAGACGATTTTCACTAAAGATTTTCCTGAATGCAAATGATACATAGAGCTCATTTTGAATTCTTTATGATGTCATTTGGGGGAGCATTTTTTTTGAATTGGTGTGGAAAGTCTATAACACCATCGGAGGAAAAACTTAGATGGAAAGGGCCTTATTATCTCCAAAAAAGGCTCTCTTGTGCTGGCTGTGCACCTAATACGGATGTTTCATTTAGCTGAGGAAGTCGTGATGCAGTGGAGGGGCTGCCCTGGCCTAGGCAACACCTTCATCCCAAAAGAACCTCCATCCACATGCTCATTTCCCTTATCCTTGTTTCCCTGGGCCTTGGATTCCAGGCCTCATGCCTACTGTATAAGGGCACCTGGGAAGGTGGGGTAGGTTGGGGGTGGATTCTCCTGCCACCCCAAACAGAACCCCTTTCCACTCCCCTCCATGTCTAAGGTCCCACTTTTCTGCCTGCTGGTGAGAGTCCCTAACACGTCTCAGCCCTTGTCCTTCACCTCCCAGCTCCACCAGCAGGCTGAGCAGATCACTGACCTGATCACAGCCCACAGAGCTGCTGTCCCTGGTGCCATCTGAGAGCAGCACCAGCCCCTGCAGCCCGAGAACTGCAATCCTGGATGCTTTTGTGGTACTCCCACTGGGTGGCCACATCTTTTCTGCACACAGAGGAAGCAACTTCTCTCCAAGTGGACACCACACCTACACTTTCTCAACGAGGGCAGTGACCACCAGCTGTGTAGAACTTCACAGGAGCAGGTATGACCATATCAACAGGTAGAAAATTAGGGTTACTTGTGGCTCAGTGGCTATGGGCACTTAGTATTTAGCAGTTTAAAAGGTTTTACAGCAAACAAATCAATATCTCTGAGAGAAAATCCTACTTTATGCCCAAACCTGCAGTTCCCAGCCTCATCAAAGGCATCTCCAAGGAAAGCACATGCAGCATGAAGCTCATTTGTACTAATAGCTGTAACCAGCCACACCCTCTATGTAAATTAACACCAATCAAAGAACAATAGTTATTGGCTGATTTAATTTAAATGGCTACAAGCTATGAAACAGGAATTTATACAAGAGGAAAAGGCTTTTTTTTTTTCTAGGCACAATAGGAAATAAAGGATGTTTTTATTTTATGAGGAAGGTTACAATCAAAATAAATACTTGAAGGTACCAGAAAAAAGTTCTTTAGCAACCTGTGGTATTAAAACTTTAAACTGGTATTCCTTCACCTGTATTCTGCAGGTTAGATGGGTTGTGATTTCAACCAGCTAGCAGTTTCCTAATTAAGCATAAAATTATTTAACACTTTTTTTCTGCAGCAAAGATTTGTAGGGAATCCTGAATGGGTAAGTGGCCAAATCTCACAAGCCTTCAGTGCCTAAGTCTTAAAGTACAGTTAAAGCTTTATACTCTAAATATATATTCTCAGCCCCTAACTGTTGAATTGCACTTTTTTATTTTGATTTAAAATGGTAAACAACATAGAAATGAAAAATGCTAAGTGAGTATTTCTGTTGATAAATACCCTTTTCATAGAATCCTACAATTTTTTGGGTTGGAAGGGACCTTAAAGATACTCTAGTTTGAACCCCCATGCTGTGGGCAGGGACACCTTCCACCACCAAGTTGCTCAAAGCCCCATCCAAACTGACCTTGAAGACTTCCAGGCTTGCATTATCCACAGCTTCTTCTCTGGACAGCCTGTTCCAATGTCTCATGAGCCTCTTAACCCAATTTCTGTAACCAGTTTGGCTCCTTGCCTATGTGAAACCAAATTAAATCAAAGAAAAAGACAATCAAGGTTATCATTGATGAAAACCAGTAGTCTTACAGATTTAAATGAAGTTAAGCTGAGTCTTAACCAAATACACCTCTGTCATGAAAAGGATGAAGGATGTTTTCATTTATCCCAAAGGAGAATTCTAAAAACACTGAACCATTTCATTCACCTTTATTTTCATCCAGAAAATTTATTTTTTGCTTGTGATTAAAATCCTATACTTTAGGGTAGGCTTCCTACAATATATCCTATTTCTCAGGTGCTGGAGGCAAACCCTGGGGAGTATTATTCCTTACTTAGTGTGTGCCAGACCATATTTGACACAGTCCATTACACTGACACGAGATTTATCCTTCTGATAAAAGAAGCAAAATCTTCAGCTGGGCAAACAGACTTCGATATGAAAGCTCTTCAGAGTGAAAAAATATCTGGTTTTTAAAACTCTGCTAGTATTCACAAGCCCAGAGGTTGTGTTTGTGGGGCCTGTGCTAGCATTAAGGTATCATTTAAAAGCCCAAAGAAAGGCAAATGATTGTATTAGCTGTATCTGCAGGCCAGTTACAGAAGTACTGATTGCCTGCTGTATCTTCTACAGACAGCAGGAACTTCACTCTGCAAATCAGACACTCTAATTTAAGAGGGGTCTGTCTCTCTGCTTAAGAGATTACACTGTTGAAAGGGAGTCACTCTTAGAGAAAGTGTTTCTTCTTAAAGCAATATTACCCTAAAGAATCTGTAAGCAAAGCCTGAAGTGCCCAACTATAAATGAAATAGCATCAATATCAATAACCTTATAAATATCAATAACATTATCAATATCAATGTCAACTAATAGAAGAGTTGGAAAGCTGATGTTAAAAATAAATACTGAAATAGGATATTTCACAAACATTCCCAAAGTGGTTTCAATTTCACTGAAAATGAAATATAGTATTTTTCTAAATTACCTTTGAAATGTATTACTTTTTTAAATTTAAGTGCACATCTATGGTCACATTCAAATAAAGTAGCACCATTACACTAGAACTAAGAGCAGAGGTCAAGCCAATAAAAGGACATATTTTGGACCATGTGTGACCAATAAACCACTTGATTCACTGCAATTGTTTACATTTAGTTACCTAATTTGAAATTAGTTATCCAATTATTTTCATTTGATTAAAGAACAGAGCAAATCTCCACTTGAATACCCAGAGCTGTGGATTCCATCTTTTTGCTACAGTCATTGCTTTCCATGATCCATTTCCAACATGGTTTGTTTTCCTTTAGTGTTAAAAAGAATTCCTTAGTTCTTCAAATTTCTCTACTTCTGATCTTGTTAACAAATAAGAAAATCTCTTAACAAGCAACAATATCAATTCATGTAATTTCTTGGAAATTGCCTACAGATCACTCCTAAATTTTAATTTTGACAATACCTTGTAAGCTTTTCATTGTAACATAATCTTTTCAGCTCTAGAATAATTATTACGTTCATTAAAAAAAAATAATCATACCCAAATTTTTCAGTATCTTCTTCAAAGTGAAGATCCTGGAGCAAGATGTGGTATTTCACTAGAGCTAGTCGAGCTGGAATCACATAATTCACGATTTTTGGATCTTACCTCTTGATTCAGACTAGCTTTTCCCTCTAATCTCCATTGTTGTGGCTTTCTAGGACACAATCTCTTTTTCTGTCTTTTGCATTCCAGTTCTGTTCAATTTATTTGAAGGTTTTTTTGTATGAAGTGTTTTGCCAAATAGTGCAGGGTAAATTATCAGGCTACATTTCTCTGCCCTAATTAATTTATTTTCCATTCTGTTAATCCTTTCATGACCCACAGAACTTTTCAACAATCATTCTATATCTATATTTACTCTGAAAAATATGTCAGACCAAGTCAAAGTTTCTTCCAGCTTTAGAGACTTGGTCTTGATTCTCCTTTTCAATTGACTTGTTTTTTGTTACCTGTTATTTCACAGAACATTCAAAATTCATAATTTCTGTGGAGTATTGGTCTTTAATCAGACCAGCAAATACCTTTAAAAATTAAAGTATACACATTTTAACAGATGTTGATCTCACATATATAAATGTGAGAAAATGGTACACCTCACAGGACCTATTTCCACAAAAGTGTAGACTAAGTTTGAATATGCTTCTTTCCTTTATTCATTAATTGGTCACATTTTACATCAGCATTGTCACTGTTTTCCCTAAGACTAATGTTGAATGCTACTAAATGCTACTTAATACCCAGTAGTGATCAAGATTCCCCACTTATTTTGTTTTGGGGCAGGGGAAAAGCCTTGGAAGATTGCAAGATGTCACTATCTTTGAAAAGCTGGAGTAACTGGGTTTGAGTTGTAAAATGAAGCAGAAGAGAGACATGGAGAGGAATTCCCCTATGAGGTTTGCATATGAAAATTACTTGCTTTGGTTCTAGTTCTCTATTTAGTCCATTTTAACATGCCTACCATCTTGATTATCAGCTTTACACACTGTTCATTTATCTAAAGGCTCAATGCAACCATACAAAATAGCTGATTCTGTGTAGTTCATAACAACATTGTACACCCAACCCTTAGCTAATTCAGCTTTGTGAGGGACAATCCAAATTGGAACAGAGTAGTTATGAGGATTCACTGATGGTGTGGATGCGCTGGATTTAGCTTCTCAAAATGGCTCATATCCCTTTGTGGTACACACCACTGTGGGCATGCAGCTGAGCAGAGCTGCATGGGACCTCATGGTATGGATGGTTCACCACCATACATCACCATGGTGTGTGATGGTTCATGACACACATTCTGCCTGTTTAGAGCCTTGGTTCATCTCCTTCTGGTATAGGAGACTCCCTTTAGGACCCCAAAATATGTTCAAATATGTTCAAGTTATGAAATCATACTTGTTGTAGGCCTTTGATCCCAACCTTCCCAAATTATCAGGTTTATTTAATGTAATAATGAAAACAAGTAATTCTTCCAACATCTGGTACTTAGGGCAGCCTTGTGGCAGCTCTCAGACAAGGTGAGCATTAAAAACAGCTGATCATTTCCAAAGGATGCCAATGTCTTTCTAGTGTTCTTGCTCATAGAGACTTCCAGGCCATACGTGATCACTGCTCTGTAATTTCCCTGCAATGATGGAGACCTGATGGACTCTTTGTAGGGTCAGGCAGTAGGGGACTGCTCATCACTTCATCTCCCTCCACACTGACCTCCCTAACTTCCTGTTGCTCTTCATTGAATTTTTCATAATTTTCTCCATTCTGTCTCTGTAGTTCTTCCTGCCAGACCAATTCAGCACCCCTCAACTCTCTCCAGGGCTCTTCTGGCCAGCAAATGTTTGCTTCATTCTGAGGATTTTCTCTATTGTGCCCAATACCTGGCAGAAAGGAGAAGCTGTCCCTTTTAAAAGTAGAATTGAAGTACTGTCCAAACACAGCTTAGGCATAACCCAAACCATAAACAAATCAATAGGACTTCTCATTTACTCACATGATTACAATTAAGCATATCCTTTAATGCTTCCCTGGATAGGAGCCAAAAGACAGCAGTAAATTGAGTTGAGATTGCAGAAATTACATTCCTTTTACTGAGGCAAAATCACCCTTTGTATTAGCAGATGACACACTCTCTAGTGCAGAGAAAGACACATAATCAAGCCATGTACAATGGGTAGTCTCTTATTTCCATTTCTGCAAGTATGGTCCTTCACCCTGCAATTAAATAAAGAAAAGAAAGAGAGAAATCCAAAAGAAGCAATGGCTTGGCACCTTTGCTGCAAAAAATTCCTTACTGCTGATCATGGTGGCTGAGCTCTCAGGTTACATTACATCAAGCAAAGACTCTGAAGAAACAGCTCAGCTGCATGAAGATCTTAACAATTAGAACAGAAAAGGAGAGACAACAGATTCTGAGGAAAAAAAAAAAAGGGAGACAAACTGAGCTCTGATAAAAAGTCAAAATAAGAATTAGTAAGTAAGGATGTGATACAGTCCTAAGAAACAGCAATTCTGCTTTCTTCTTTGCTGCAGTATACAACCACCTTCCAGGAGCCTATTAGATAGTGAACAAAGCCTTTTATGAGTGCTTCAGCTGCCTCCTCATTCTGTCCTCAAGGAAAAAACATGCACACTTTACTGTTCAGTTTGGTAAACTTTAGAAAAATGCTGCCTCATATTTCCAGCAGAAAGAAAGGAATGACCAGGTGGTGGTGCCTGGTCATCCTACACTGTGACAAACCCTGCTGGGGGGCTGCAGGTCTCATCTTCTGTTTTTCTGTGGTAATGCCAGCCCTTTCCAGCCCAGGCTGCCTTCATGGAGGTGACACAGCAGGGATTTCCAGCCTTACTTAGACTTATAGAATACCTTTCTAGCTGGTACTTTTCTGCTTTAAGCAGAAAAGGAACACATTCAGGAGCAGAACTAAGTGGTTCTGTATTTGTATTAGAGAAAAACAGAAGAAGGTGGCCTGGGGACAGATCTGAAAGTGATGCAGTGTATAATAGTCTTTGATGTCAAGGGCAGTGTCAGCTTGGGTCAGTCAAGAGAAGAAGCTCTGTGAGGAAAAGCCATAACCTTCAGCCAAAAATTTTCCTATTATGTAATCTAAGATTTTATTTCAATTATTTATTTTCCAGGATGAATCTAGAGAAAGAACACTGCATTCTACCTTTAAAAGTCTCAGAAATTGTTTCAGTTTTCTTACTCCCTCCACAGCTGAGATGTTTTCCTTAGGGATATCTCTCCAAAATGCCTACAACTTTTATCTCATAAGCAGGAGGTTAATGCAATCATCCTCTCACTAAATTCACTACTTTTCCTCTGCTAGGAGATGATTTGCATTTGTCTTCTCAAAAATGTTCTTCAGATTTTGATTATTTTTTTCTTTAAGCTAGCCTTCCAATTCTCTATGACGCTGACATTTCCCTCCTGAAACATCTTTTCTGGCTTTGCTGGTATATTCCTTTACTACAGCCTGCTATCTTTTTAATTTCAAAGTTCCTCCTTTCTCATTAGCCTTTTTTCTGTTCCTCACATATCTCTGGTTGCCTTATGAAAATATTGACAAAATGCTTTCCAAGAACCTGGCAGATGTTCAATGAATTCTGACACATTATTCTCCTGGCAGATGTCTACACAGTTGAAATCCTTTCTTCCTTTCTTCATATTTGGGGTGAATCTGAGATATTTTTTAAAGAGCCCCATCCTCCTGACCTTTTTTTTTGGTATCTTATTATGAATCCTAATAAAGAGAGGTCACACCTACTTACCCTCTCTCTTTATCTCTGCCTATACAACTGGTCCCAAGTGCATGTGTGTATATATGTTGACAGAAAGCAATGTACTAGGCAATATCTTTTATTCATATTTCCATGCCAAATATCTCAAGACAAGGTAACTCACTTTACATGATCATTTCATAGATTATTTTAGCACATCTGTTGTTCTGACATTGCAGGACTTCATGTTTGAATTCCTTTATTTTTAAATGGTTTTTGTGCTCTTAATCTCATTTTTCAGAGATTGTGAAATAATATGGAGGGAGACATTGTTCAAGAAAGAATCTATTTTGAGCTTTTTTTTTTTTTAATATGTCATTGGGTAGAAATTATTTGTATTCTAGAATTTTATTTTATGTTTTCCTTTCATATTAAGTGAAAAATACCTTTCTGTGCATTGTGGAGAAAAGCAGAGGATACATTCATGTTACACACGTATCTAAGAGTGTGGGCTGTGCATTTTGCCTGTCTGCAGCTGAACTTGAATGACACTTGAATGCCTCTATCCTTCTCTGGGGCTAGCAAGTAAATCCATGTATTTCAGTATGTTACATGTGGAATAGCTGACAGCAGTGTCTGACCAGAGGCACTCAGGAACTGGAGACTCTCACTCACTGCTTTTCCTACTCTCTCCCACAGATGCCAAATGATGGGCCAGACCCTCAGCTGGACTCAGCACATGAGCCTCAGGTTCAGCATTTTACAGGATGACAGAAACACTTTAAGTCAGATGAGCCCTCTAAACAAAACCTTTTCTTTTTTTTTTTTTAATTGTTTACAACAGCCCATGTCACACATACAAATACTTTATATGATTGACTCCTCTGTGGCCCAAATATGAAAATATGAATAGACTCATCCTTGAAAAAATCACTAAGAATGTTCTTATCCCCATGTCCCATTTCTGTAAATAATTTACATGCAACTTGATGTCTTTTGCAGGATAATAACACTAAACTCTTTAGAGAAGGGTGCATTTTGGAACCAATCCTGAAAGAATCAAAACCATTGAAATTTGAGGTCAGAACTACAGGTGATCATAGCAATGATAGAATGAGGTGATCAGAGCTGGACATTAATATAAAATCATCAAAAAAGGAGTCACAATGGAAAAATTTTCTTCTGACCAGAGTACCAAGTCTTGTCAGTTATCCCAAAGAATGAGGAAAGCTCTTTAGCAAGTGGAAGAGCCTGTCTGAAGAGCAACAAGCTGGCAGGGCAGAACAGAGGATATGCCCAGACAGAATATGGGAGAATATAGAACCTGGTTAGCTTGTCCCAGAGTCAGAGTGGTTCCTGATTAATTATTTAGGTTAAGCAAGCTGAAGGAAAATTCTTTAGATATGTCTGGTTTGAATTTGTAGTGGAGAAACTCAGAGCTTTTAGGCACTACTGGTATCCCTGTACAGGGAATCATCAGAAGGGCTGGAGAAAATTTGTTTCTTTCTGTGTACAGGCTGATGATGTTACAGTGAAAATTAACAAGTGCCCACGTGGTCAGAAGTAGAGTTCAGATTTTGGTGAAGCTTTGTGTTTTTAAACTGCCTAGATCAAAAGGATCATTTCTTTTTCCATCTGGTGCTCTAAAAACCCAGAAATACAATACAAATGTTTTTGTGGTTAGTCTATCATCATTGTAACAGTAAAGAAGGTGCTTCAGATACATAATATATGCAAAAGCACTTGAATTTTCCTGTTTCATTCCCTCTTGCCCTGCCTAAATAAACCTGATGATTGTATTTTAACCTTAAAAGGTACATGTACAATATAAAATCCTTCATTAAAAAACATTTAAATTCCGAACCAACACATAACTGAATAGTTCCAGCAACAGAGCCAAGCATGTACTTCGCTAATAGATCAGGTTTCTAATGAAGAACAGTTGTTTATATTATCTTATCATAAAATGCCATTTTCTGCTGGTAATAAATAAATATCCCCTGAAAAGCTTCCAAATTGCACTTGGATAGCAGTTATTTCACAAATGCACACAACTCATACTTTAGCAAATTTCCAAAGACACATTCATGTTTTCACTTGACAGTAAATAATATTTACATACCATGTCAAGATAACTTTCTACAAACATTCTTGTTCGCTACTCAAACCTGCAGGTAAAAACTTTGTTCAAGTGGTTGGTCTGGCAACATAATTTGGCACTCTATATCTATTAACTTCTGTTTCTGCTTTTGCACAAACAAGATTTGCCACAGATCACTGGTTCAAGCAAGGAGCCTAAATGAAGTATCTCAAATTAAGTTTGAATTGATTTACACCATAAACCAATGAACCAGCAAATTTTCTTGTGTGCGTTTCCGTGTGCAGAACTAAAGTACTTACAGGAGATACTGTCATACTGGCAATTAGGGTCACTGGATGAAGAAGACCAATTTCCTCATTTGTTTTCCCTTCTCATTTTGTAGGAGGATGAAGCACCTGACATCCATCCCTCTTTACTTTCTGCTAAACTCACCCAGGTTAAAAACATTAAACCTTACAAAATCTCTGAATAAAATAGCTACATGAGGAATATAAAATCTATATCAAGGAAGGGACATTAATTTATTAACATCTAGTTTCAGTATAATAAATGCATGACTATGGTGGTTTTAGGGAAAGGCATGTTTCTGCTTACTTTTTTAATGGAGTAATTGGTCTATTTTCAGTTCTCTCACTAAAAGGAGTAAATTTAGCAGACAAAAAAAAATAGTGGAACATAGAACTATGTAAACTGAAAATGCTGATGTGATGCTTTGAAGCCTTCTGTGTTGAGAGTATCTGTCCAAATATCCCACTAGCATTTCATAGAAATATTTTTGCTTAATAAAGAAAAGCAGAGACAGGCTGTTGTAGAGGGTTTGTGCTGAGGAGAGCATGTACTTGTATGTAAACACATGTGTGTTTGCATGCGTGTTTCTTTCTCCTGTGGAGATTATGAGCCATGCAGGAATACAGTGCTTAATTGAAAAGATAACAAATGATGAAGCAGCTGTTAAGTATGGCACAAAAATTGCTCCGAGCAGTTAAGGCTGATCATCATGATGGAAATGGCTTTTTGACAAGCTTAGCATTCCTGTGACAATAATTAAGAATCAGGTTTCCACCAAAAGGCTTTATAGCCAGAAGGGGTTGTAAATCAATGGGCAACATTTTTATCTTGGAATGAAAATTAATTATTCAGTGTAGAACATGCTTTCTCACACTTAACTGCCTGTAATACCTCCTTTATTCTCCATCTTAATTCAATTAATATACCATTGTTAAAGGAGTGTTTGTCAGTAGTGATTCACTTTTGTTAAAAATTACCATAAGGAAATATGACAAAATTGAATGGTTCTTAAATTAAGCCATAGTTCAGATTTTTTTGGCAGAGGGCTGTTAGCTGTTAAGTACCCTTTGACAAGGGTGTGGATATGGGCATTTTGTATTACACCCTTTGAGCTTGCATAAGCAGATAAAGGGATTGAATAATACATGAAAAATAAGTGTAGGATTTGCTGGAGTGCTCTACATGGCCCTAACTTTTTTCTCCCTTTTAAGCTAGTCAGAAAACATATTGAATTTAATTGAAGCAGTTTCAGAACATGAAAGACTTTTGAAAATCTTATTCTTATTGAGAAGAAATAAAAAGTGTTCTTGCCTTTTTGTCTATTATATGGAAATGAAGGCATCTATCAAAGCTGTCATGACACTTACAGGAAAATGATGAGACTGTGGGGAATTATTCAGACTGTTTTGACAGACACTACAATCTGAAAATGGGCCTGGAAATGTCCTCTTGGCAAGAAACATTAGACAACATAAGCCTCCACAAGGGCAGCTTTTGTCTAACTATTGCCATTGGTGTTTTCATCTTCAGCAGTAACAGAGAAGATAGAAAAAAAAAAGTACTGGAATTAGTGTTTCATTTCATTCAGGACTTCGATATTTTTCCATTTTTCCCCATTTCTTCTGTGGGCTTGAGAAGTGCATCCTGATTTTTTTGCTAAATCTCTCTTTAAATATTTGGTAAAGCACCAGAAGTGTGAGTAAAAGTTCTTTGCTTAAAGGAGTCCCATAATGTTGCATCACTCAGTGTAAGTTCATTATGGTACTCACCCTCTGAAGCAAATATGATCTCCTGGCAGATTAGGTGAATTTCTTAGAGGGCAAGAGGTGCAATTCTTTCAATTCTTTTTTTTTACCTCATGGGTGTTTCTGCTGCAGCCAAGCACTAAAAGAAGCACTGGTGAGTCACAAAATAATGCCCTCTCTACATATTAGAGAATTAATTGCCTTATAAAACTTCTTAACCTTATATCAGCTTGGGCTGATGCTGACTCTACCCACAACACATGAAGTTATGGAGGACAAGCAGAGCCCTGGATTCTTGTTCTTGCCCCAAAAATACTCCTGCCTTGCTGCCTCCTAAAATGTCTCTATCATAAGAAGATTTTTCAGTGATCTAGGAAAGGAGGGAGGGGTCCACATCCCTTCTCATTTCTGGATGTTTATTGGTAAGTCTAGCACCAACACCAGCCTCTGAGTTACTCCTCTTTGCAATCAGGAGACTGCAACCAATTCATGCTTTTAAAAGTCAAGAGAGTACCTGGTATTCCATGGCAAACTGATATTTGGAAGGAGAATAAAGCTACCATGCCATGTTCTAAAAATGCTCCAGGTGAAATAAACTCCAAAATTGTTTGGGTTTCCATGCTTGAACTAGGAAGTAGATTTAATCGCCTAAGGAAACCTAATGTGTTTCTCCTCCCTTTAATCTGACATCTTATTTGCACATCAATATACGTATTTTATGTGCAGAGCTATCACATAAACTTCAAGATATCACAAGTAATCAAGGACAAACATATCCACAATTCCCATTTCATCTATGAACACTTTCTGGGGTAGGGGTCACAGTGGTGTTGGAAGAGGCTTCTGTGCTAGATTTCTTTTTTTTTTTTTAAGAAACCTATGGTACAATGGAAATAACAATGCCAGCTATCAGCCCAAGAATGTGTCTTTCTGTACTGCCTAAATTTTGAATTTAAAAATCCTTTTGTCCTTTCCTATCCTGTTTTCCACCTCACTGACCACCAACATTTCTTCTATATTGACTATTCTAAACAATTAGCTGAGAAGCATTCCTTGCAAATACCTCACCAGCCCATCACCTTCACTCAATTAGGATATTGCTTCCTCTTCAATCAACATTACTTGTTTCTGTAGGACTTCCCAAAAGGAAGGTGCCTTCAAGAAAACTGAGACTGCCAGGAGCTGGCCCTGAGATAATCCTCCTTTGTTCATCAGCTGCTTCCCCCATTTTGAGGAGATAGTTGGGAAGGAAGCAAGGAGAGCACATGCGTAGATCAACATAGCTTTTAAAACACGGGAATGTCAAGATTTGACTTTATTTTTAAATTGATAAAAATCTTTCACTTCTTTGCCACTTTATGAGCTTGTTAATATGGCAGATTAATGGCTTCTGCACTGACTCATGGTTTTATTCTCAGTGTCAGGTCAGAAAATGAAAGAGAAATAAACAACCCAGAAAAGATCAGATAATTTCTGGTGGACAAAAAAAGCCACAAACAAACATGTGAAATTCAAAGAAAATGCATCTATTGTCATTCCAGGCTATTAATGCCTGCTGCTGTTCTGTCCAGTTGGAGGGAGCAGAAGACTTGCATGAATCACGTATTAGGACAATATGCTGAATACAGAGCCAGAGCAGAATGTTTCTGGCATTTTTTAATGGATACAATAATGTTGCATCACAAATCTGTCCTTGAGTTTTTCTTTCAAGGGAACTGCCCTGGAGTTAGTTGCAAAAAAGTCAGTGGTCTGGAAATTATGTAATTTAAACATGTTTACCTCAGTGTGTGCCAGTATTTGCAGCTGTCGAAGTGAGCAGAGCCTTGTCCTACTGAGGCCAATTCCCCAAATTAAAAACTGCTCCTGTTCCACACACCCCCACACATGTGTAGCCTTTGCTGACCAAACATGGGAATTTAGAACATTTTATAAATACTTGCAAATAAAGAGAAGCAAAAATGTTCAGTGGAAGAGTTCTTTACCAAAAATAAATGTTTTCATTTGACATTCTTTTCAGGAATGTAATCCAGTTTTGAACAGAGAAAAGTGGAAGCATTTCATTTTCTTTCAGAATTTTAATATATCAAAAATTAATGAGTTACTCAAAATAGATATTTCAAAATAATTTAAATTAAACTTGTGGACTGTAAAACTTAAATGCAACATTTAAGAATCTTCACTCATTCTCTTGATATTTAATGAGACGTTACAGCTATTGAAATTTTCTTAGTTTGGCTGGTCTAATAACTGAAAATGTTAAAAGAAAATCATATCAGAAATTCCAGATTTGCAACTGTTTTTGGTGAATCAGGAGATAAGTTGGTACAGTTAAAATATTAGTTCCTATACTTCAGACTGATTCCGTAATAATGTGTAACATAGACTAATCTTGATCTCCAAACTGTACAGAAAGTCAAAGCATTCCTGTCTGGTTTTTCATAATTATTGATACCAAAGGATTTTTTCCTTATGCTACATTCACTCAGTATATGAAATTACAGACACCATGTACTAGCTGTAGAAGCTGATTGTGATATTTATATAAAACCACTGTATGTCGCCTGTTCCTGTTTGCAATTTACAGTGAAAATTCACCAGCAGAGATGAACCACCATTTGTGTTTAGTGTATCACCAAGCACCATGGTGCTAATGCACAAAAAATTATAAACTACTGTGTGCACAAGCACTAAATGCAGCCAAACAATATATTGGTGGTGTGAAATAGGACAATGGAAAGTTTACCTGGACAGTGCTTGGAGCTACATTTTGTATTGCACTGACTCAACTGCTTGCTGATTTTATTTATGCAAAGTCCTGCAGAGAGGGTCTCATGATCTGGGCCTCTCTAAAATGAGAAAAACTCCAGATGTCTAAGACCAGAAAATAAACTGATATGCTTGCAGCAGAAATTTACAAAGAGACTATGTTGATCTGAAAAAAATGGAAAAGAAGGGATTCAAAAAAGATTTTTCACTCCTGCTGATGACACAGAAATCCATAAATGTGGCTTTTCCATGTGACAAAGTGATATGCAATATTCACTGTGGTTTCACACAGTTGGGTCAATAAACTTCCATTAAGTATGGACAAGCTGTCAAAGTGACCCACTGCCCTCAGTTCTGCAGTATGACTTGGCCTTAGCTGTCCATATTAATATGAATTTTAACCCTTTGGTTTGGCATTTTAATTCTTCATCCATTAGTCTCACATTTCTGTATTATCAGTTAGTACTACTGATTTTAAAGAATACATACAGCCAATTTGCACACATGTATTTGCAAAGGTCAGCAGAGGACACAAATGTGATTTCTGCAAGAGGTCCAGTCAATGCTTCCTGATGATTTTTATTATCTGTCCTTCTGGCCAAGATTATTCTTTACAAGTGGAAGTAGTACTTATCAGAGCTGAAGGATCACTAGATATCCTTGCAGTCTGAATTTTTAAGGATTCATTTGTGGTTTCTTTTTTTACAAGATGTGTCTAAATAGAGGCACTGCAAGTCCAGAAATATTTTTCTTCAGGCTGAGCTTCTCCTGAGGTCATTGCCACACATCTCATCTGCCTGTGCTTTGTTGGAACACAGAACACTCTAAATTGGCACACAGAAATTAGTGGAAGCAAAGAACGAGTCTGAGTTTTAGCCCTCACAGACCTGCACATACTTTATGTTTAAAGCATACAGATAAACAACAAAAATTGAAGCTTTTGCATGAGTGAGATAAACCCTGCCCACCCTTTTTTCTTTTTCTTTCTTTTTTAGTCAGGTGGAAACCAGGCAGAAGAGGTGGACTCTACATTTGGCTGAAATACCAAGGCTGTAGTTGCACTGTTCCCAGGAGGGAGAATACAAAGCCAAGTTCTCTGGATGTTAAGAAACCTTCAGCCTCCTCTTCCACATTTTTATACCCTTTTGGTAGAAAATGCTATTGTTTCTTTTTCCTCGTATAGCTACAAGTAGCTATTCACACTTGCGAGTCCTCTAATCCACCTGAGCACCTTCTAGCCATGGTCCAGTTTCATCTGTAGGTTGATGGGAAAATGTTTCTTTAAATTTCCTGCAGTTCCATCTCTATTCCCTTTAAAAGCAGCAGGAAGCTGTCAATGAGTGCAAGATCAGTCTTCTCTGAATCTGTTGATATTCCAGACACTGCCATATTCAGAGTGTTCTGCTCTTTATGATACTGCCAAAGTCAGTAGTGGCACTTGGTGGCACAATGCCACAATATCATGAATTTCTGAAGTGCCCCAGGAACAAAACAGAGACTCTCAAATGTGCCTTTTCTCCATTCATACATAATCCACACCAGACTTCCTAAGCAAACCAGATAGATCTGTTCTGCTCTGTCCCTGCTTGGAGATCTAAGTTTGTTCTTAGAAGCAAAAAGTTAAAAAAAAAAAAAAAAAAAAAAATTTCACCACATTTCAAAACATAGTAGTAGCACAGCATCATTCCAAATAATGCTTGAATTTCATTTCTAATCTGGAATAGCCATAGTTTCTGTGTCCCTGTTGGAGCTTCTACCACAAACATATCCTTGGATGTGTTGTGATCTTTACAGTACGAACTCATCTCTCATCCACCACTTCTTGCAGGAAAATAGCAACTATGTTTTCTCTATACAGGAAGTGGAATTTTTACTTAAATGGAAAATGAATATGCATCGTACTTCAGAAAGTATAAGTATTGCAGGATGAGCAAGAACCTCAGTGGACCCAAATCAATTTATACACAAAAGCAACTCATACCAAAACTTCAAAATAGTTCAAAAAACAACCCAGCCTGTTTTTTCTTGAGCAGCCCTTTTTTGGGTTTTTACAGCATAAAGGTTGGACCAGAAGAAATAGAATAAATACATAGCTTCATTCTGGGGCCGGTCTTAACATTTTTTAATGTGCCTACATCTCCACATGTGAGTTTCACACCCTCTGAGGTCTCTTGAGCTGTTGGTATGCTTAAGTTAAGCTCATAGAGATGTATTTGCAAGAAGGAGCAGTTTCTCAAGAACAAATCTCCTTTTCTGCATCAGTAGGAAAGCGATGATAGCTCTCCAGTGTGCTTTAGATTTCCTACTCCGATTGTAAGGAGAGCTCCATAACACTCCCCACTACAACACAACAACAACACAATCATTTAGTTCAGCAACCTGAGAGGGACAACGGCTATTTCACCATTCCCAAAGGGGGTTCAAATGACTTATTGATCAATTGATTAATAAATGTCAGTGGTCAGAGGAGAGAGCAGCTCTGCTGAAAAAAATAGCTGTCAGAAGAGCCCATAAGTGCATGAGCTATTAGGAATGAAAAAATGAATCTGACAGAAAAATAGGGCAGTGATTGTTTTACATTAAAAGTGAGAGAATGCACAAGATGTGTTTCCAAAACTTGTCAGATACAGTAATGAGAAATAGAAACTTCATTTTGGAATAAATACGGTCATGCTCATATTTTGATAGACCACATATGAAAGTTTGGAATTGATTAACTTTTCATAAAATAGCTGCTTTGAGTTATTTCTACTAAAAGTTAGCAACTGATCCTCTAATCATGCTTAAGAATTGTTTTGTTTCTAATTAATAAGGCTGAATGCTTTTTCTAATTAACTTTTAATTTGTTATTTTTGGCATAGGAAAGGGTAAGTCTAGTCTTTGTGCTTTTCCATGTTTTACTGTTGGTAAAACTTTCTCCTGAAGTTTAATTGAAATGAAGTTGTAATGTGGAATGTGCATTCTTGAAATACTCACTGCTATTTATTATTAGTTTTCATTTCCAGATAAAAGGTGTCATTATGGTGTTTAAGATTCATTTGACAGGAGGCATTCACATGTCCTGGAAGGGTTGTCTTTATATCATTATGGTGGTAAGGGTGTAACTGAGGGACTGGGAGGCAGATTTTTATCTATATGAAAAATCCTTACTCACCTGAGCCGCTTAACTATAGACAGCTGAGCTATAAAATTAAGTGAATCTATACATGGCCATTACTTTCAGCAGAGTGTTTGACTGTGTAATGATTGCTCACCTGAATTTATGACATTTTTCTTATGGATACCTTAAAGATTAATCTTCCTTTAATCTCATGCTTTGGGATTTCATTTGGAGGCCCCAGACATGAGGATGCCTTTTATTCCCTTCCTAAATAGGAATGCACATTCTTAGTAGGTCTGATGGACATACACAGTGTGATGAGAGGTACTCCTGACTTATAACACACGTGGGGGAACCATTCCTGATTAAATGATTTATTCAGAGTCACACAGGGAAGCTGTCAATCAGGATTTGAACCAGTCCTCCCCAGCTGCCAGTCACCTCATGCTACAAAGTCATCCCACCATTGCCACATCAGCTGTGTTGGTAAAGCATCTATTCCACCTGTAGAAAAGGTGCAATCATTAAGACATTTGAACCAGAATCACAGCAAGAGCAAGATCTCTCATAATTTCCTAGACAACTTACAATTTACTAAAATCCTAATTACAGTCAAGATAAGAAAAGTTGGGTTTTTTATTATGCAGACTGAATAAAGTATAATGAGTTGGTTTTGTATTTATCTAATTAAATAAGTTCATTCTTCATCTGGCTTCACTAGTTAGGAGCACATATGCACAGAAAATGATAAAATAATTTGGGGAAAACTTCTGTTTAAATACTTTGGTATCTCTGCAATCTAGGCAGAATGTCCCACATGCCAACTAAGCAACCTGATGATTTGTTGGACTTCCATAATATGAACAGTTTTCCTCGATGTTGTACAGAAGTTCGCGTATTTCAATATAGTTCTAATAATAATTTAATAAAAATACATAACACAAAAGGAGTAAAAATATTACAATGACCTAAGTTATTATTATTTACAGATGTACAAGAATAAAATAAATTTACCAATTTCTTTTCCTGTATTGAGCAAGAGTAAGATGAACATTTTGCTTACTGCCCAGCATCAAAATGGGCTTCACATATGACTTCAGAACTTGATTTTTGTATTACTGTTATTAGTAGTAAGGTCACTCAAGAATCTGGTCATGTGTGTCTGTGAGTGGCTGTGCTCAAAAATCTGTTCCTTATCTACAAGGCAAAAAACAAACATTGAAATTAAAACATGCCTGATGCCATTCTCTTTAAAATATGTATAACATAATGCCTTACTATCTGTGGTAACAACTTTTTGCAATGAAAAACCATATCCTAGGTCCTCCAGTGAGGTAGATAAGCACAGCACCAGGGAAAAAAAATCAGTTCATACAAATGAGTATCCACATCCAAGCACAGGGTAAAGCAACATTTCTGGGGTTTCAAAAGTCAAACCCCTCATTTTAACAGAGCTGATCAGACAGTTCAGCTCTTTACAAGTGTTAAAGCATTGTCTAAAGTATCTTGTAGGATATTTACTAAAGAGTTTCTGTGCAAAATCAGAACTTCAAAGATTATACATTTAGAAGTAAAGATCTGCTCCATTTGCCCTACTTTTTCATCCTTTGGACAGCTAAGCTGCCCCATATGTTCCCATATCCATAGCCAGGCTTGTCCAGGAGACATGTGCTATTGTTGCTTCTTCATGAATAAATTTTAGAATAGGAAGATAATGAATAATAGAGCATTAAGAACTGCACGTTTTCAAATGAAGGTTGTGCTATTTGTATACTTCAAAGAAAGAATGTTCTCTATATTTCATTTTCCCCAATTCACTTTCAGAGTTTAGTCACTGGGAAATGGATAGCATTTTTCCCACATGCTCTGCTTGCTTATGAGATCTCACATGAACTTTGAAGTTCGTACAACACCATCTTTTGCCAACATTTTTACAAATTCCTGGCCACAGTCCAGACATAACCTGAATATATTGATCTGGGGAAAAAAATCTGAGCAAGCCAAAACACTCTTTTAAGTTTTTTCATTTGTTCTTTTAAAAGTAAATCCTGGATATGTTTTATTGTTTAAATATAGCTATTTCTAAATAAAATCTATTTATCATCCAGTGAACTCTCAGTCCTTTGTAAGGTCTTCTCAGGAGCTTTAGCATATAAAGTGGTTTAAATCTTTCCAGTTCTGAAACAACATTCCTGTAGTTAGTGTGTTTCTCTTTATGTGCACACTGGTCAAGGATTCTTGGTATTTTTATATAAAGAATATCTCTAAAAACATAATCAAACAGGTATATCTGTAGCCATAGATAAGTGCATTAAAGGAAGGATTTGGAAAAACCATATATGATTAATGTCACCTATTCCAATACTGGTTTTATTTCTTTATGGCTTGAACAGGTTTCAATGCCTAAAGCAAATATTTCCCATGTCAGATGTCATAAGAAACCTGAAAATTCTGAGGAAAAAAAAATTAACCAAAGCAGTTCAGATATCTGTAAGAAGGCGACTATGGCAAAAGAAGTATCAGCAAAATGAGCATTTGTCCTTCTTCAAAATATTTGAATAGCCTATTCTTTGAAGAAGTCTAACACATGTTTTGGGGCATGATAATTAGAATTGGAAGCTAAATGCATATTTGCTAAAATTATCTTTTTCCGAATATCAGAATTTGACCCTTTTGTCAAATGGCAATATTTAAAATAATTAAAATTAAAGTAAATTTTAGACGAAAATAATACTCTAATGGAAGCATTTCATATGCTCTTAGTGCAAAGGGACTACTAAAAAAAGCACCCTGCACCACGAATTTCATCCCCGCTGCTAAAGGAAATTACATAGTACAGATAATAGATGCAAGAAGTTCTACACTGAAATGAATCAGTCTTGGCTGCAGCTCTTCTCCTGGAGAGCAACCCTGCAGCACACCCCTCCAGGCCTTAGAAACCTTCTCCTATTTCCAGCCAGAGCTTGCTCACAGTCATTTTATACCCATTTCTTCTTGTGCCAAGGCTGTTCTTCAGCTGTTCCTCTGCCCCTCTTTGGCTGCCTTTGCTCAGAAGGAGCACATCCTCTATCAGTCTTTGTTCCACCACGAGAATCAAGGTCTCTCCCATGGGCACCTTGGTGGCCCCTCTGTGAACATGATGCAAAGGAAAAGAAGGGAGAGGTAACTGCACAGTAAGACAGACGAAGAATCCAAACAAACCTTCAAAATATTGTTGTAAAATGTCCTTGTTTCTGGTAGAAATGCCTTCCCTGAGATCACATTTGTCTTTTCCTTAGCCCATCCCATTGCTTGTTGGTAGGTCACTCTCTAATCAGCTAATGGAGAAAAATCTTCCTCCATGTCCTCCATTGTCAGCTGATAAGTGCCTGTCGGATAGACAAATCAATTTCATAAGACTACACAATTTGAACTATTATATTTAATCTCATTTTTATTTCTACAGATCTTATTCCATTCATTCTGTTCTTCTTTGGTTTTGGTAAGAACTCCAAAATTATGATTGCAAGCAATTTTCATTTAGTTAATTAAACTAGTTCAACTAAGTAAACTAAATTAAATGACTGTTTGAAGACCATTATTTAAGGAAAACTGTGGCTTAAACAGGGCTCTCTGTAATCAGTTGTTTTAAAAATGTTGGGAGTTTTTCTCTTATTTTTTTTCTTTAGGGTCAATTTGCCTCCAATTTGCATAGTTTTGTGCATAATCATTTTATTATTTTAAATAGATAGATCTAATCTTGTCTGAAAAATAAGTTGCCTGTCAATTTACACAACTAATCTTGCAAAATTATGTTGCATCTCAATCACCTTCCGTTTGGCTTCCCATTTCTTCTGCAGTTCTTCCAAATGCCTCCCAAAATCACACAAAAATTGCCTTTTTTTAACTTTTTTGTGCATTCCAGTTATCTCATTAGTAGAGTAATTTAGTGCCTCCTATTACTGGATCTGTTATTTAATATTCCAATCCCCTCTATATTCTGAAATGGAAATTGTTTCCTGTTGTATATTTACTGATGTATATTTACTGAGATTGGTTTTATAGCTGAAATAAAATATTTTCCACATCTATTCCTCCATTCTAGTTTTCCATCAACTTTTCACTCCTGCCCAGCATTATCTTTGTTAAATTCTAAGAAAGAATATTTGTCTAATTTTCAGAACAACTTTGACAGAAATGTTACTGATATCCATATGTAAATTTGGACATCAGTTCAATTCTGAACGAAGTTAATCTGACTAATTATCATACACTAAAGCCATGTAAAAATGTTTAGTCCTCAGAGCTTGCCTAAAGAAACTAGAGAATTTTATCTGAGAAATTTGAGAGTTTTATTTGAGTCCAAAAGCCCAAAAACAAACTTAGGAAACAACAGAGGAAGTTGAAAAGAAAGATGAGCTAACATCGGATTGGTCCGGATGTCATCAGTTTTGATTTTGGCATTAAGTTTATCAACCACATCCAAAACCATCAAGATTTGAAAGCATTATTCAATATAGTTTGGTGGAACATGTGTTTCCCAATAGGTGTAATTTCCAGCACTTTCAGATAAGATCCTTTTGTTTTTTCCTTGACCACTTCTGGCCTTGAGCCAAAATGCTTCAGCCACAGTCCCCTTGGTTCTCCTGATAACTGTGAACTGACTGCTCACTTTGTGAATGATACAGGTGCATCTTCTTGTGCCCTGCAGGCTAACTGCTGGCCTCACCAGGGACTCTTAAATTTCCCTTAATTTTGAGGTATCCAGTCATTCTGTGACAAGATACCAATTCAAGTAGACCTGAAAAGTGCAGGTGCCTACAGGAAGAAAAGAATCCCTATCCACTACTCGAAATCACAGCTAAAGGATTTGGAGCTGGATGTGCAGAGTAACCCAGCAGACCCAAATGGATACAGGAAATGTTGATGGGAAATTTGAGCCTCTCTCCTACACCTCAATGTCTACCTGTAGCCAGGGCTGAAAGCCACAGGAATCACCCTAATTAAAAATATATACTTATGTACCAGTACACAGGCAGTGAGAGCATGTACCCAAGGAGTGGAATGGACCCCATTAATAACTCACTAACCAAAATGTGCATTTTGGAGCCCAGATGCTCATCCCAGGGCATGCCTAAATTTACTAGCATTTGCTAAATACAGCCAAGGCACAGGGTCACTAACTTATAATTCATAGGTTTACTAATGTTAAAACATTAGTAATACTTCACAAGCATGAACCTCTTTTACAGGGTATGTGAGGGAAGATTTTCCCCTTATTTGGCGCGTTATAACAGCAACTTTATCTCCCCAGGTTCTTATTCCCCTAGGAAAAATACTTCTTGACCCTACCACCAAAACTACTCATATTTTCATAAAAGACACCCTGTAGGTCAGAGATCCAGGAGAGACTGATTGTCACCACAGGGTACAGCTGAGCTGAGGCACTGCTGTGTCCCATGGCAGCCTTATCAGGGATGTGAGTTATCCAGCAATGCCGTGTTAGCAGTACCCACTGGTCATGCTGGGCCTCTGTGTGCACCAGGGGGAGGAAATTTCTACCTCCCCAGTCCTTTTGGAGAAATACTTCCACAAAGTTATGAAGACTTGGAGGGCAGGAGAAAACCCTCAGATTCCCAAGCTGATTTAGCTTGGGCCACTTTATATATTCTGGCACATAGGTTGTTGCAAACTGTTAGCAGGCCACATGCAGTCCAGCCAACACCTCTTTTCCCTGATGTCATTAATCAGAAAAATTGTCAGTTATTACTTGTGTCAGCAATAACAACATAAGACAGAGAAGTCTTCAATAATACATAGCAATCATTCATAATTTAAATTAGGCTATCTACAAAATAGTACTGGTAAGTCCTGTATGTAGCTGAACTGTCAAAGAAAGAGATCCTAGTAATTCATTACAAATCTGCCAGGAATCCCTGGATAAGTAACCTGCATGAACATTCACTAAATTATCCAAAAAGCATGGTTGGCTGTAATTCATCCTTTTGTTTGAGGGGAACATTGCTAGTACTCTAGAACACACCTTGGGGAAGCTATAAAGTTTCTCACATTTCAGCCACATATATATATAAAAGCAGAATTTGGCTTACTAAGACTGCCCTAAAGTCTCAGCTTGTAAGAACAACACATTTAAATCATCAGAGAGCTGAGTGCTAAAAGCACATTGGTTTTATATTTATACTTGAAGAACACGAGTACCTTCAGTGTGCAAAGCGAGGCACAAGTGACAAAAGAGACCACTGAGACCATCATGAAAGATCAAGGGAAGAAAATGCTCCAGCATTTTCCCAGTCACCTAATCAGTGCCAGTATTTCTCTTGTATGTACTACCAGAAAAAAAGTGTTTTAAGGAAGTTTGATATGGAGGACAGTAACTAGGCAAATTTACTGAAGGACACTTGAATCTCAAAGAAGTTCAATTTCAAGTGTGATTGCCCTCAGATTTGCAAGACCCTTTCAGGAAATTAGAAACATATACCACAGAAGAAAGGAAACTGGGAGTGGGGAAAGACTTTGAGGATGAGGACACGTCTTACAAGCAGTCAGCTCAGACTAAAGGGCTTGGAGACCATAACAGGGGAATCCTGAAGAACTACGTGTCCATTAAGAAAGTATACAACAGATGTAAGCTACAGCATGACATTTAGAAATGTGGAGCACCTCTGCTGAGGAAAGGTATAAACACGGTCTTTCTAGAACTGACTTCCCACTTACTTCCCGCTTACTCAGACCCTGCAGAGAATTCATTTGCTAAACACGTTCTTTAAATATTAGTTTCTGATTAAAATCTCACACAGATTTTGCAGAAGAAAAGGAGTTATTTCTAATTCTGAAAGTATTTGAAATATCTGAAGTTTTTTGTAAAGGTGGAATAACAGCGGTCTGCAAGCAGCACATCATCATTTGTGACTAATCAGCAAATTCAGATGGCACATAAATTGACAAGAAATGTCATCAATGTAAATTAACTTTTTCAAGCCATAAGAAAAGAGCACCAGCTTCATGTTACAACCAAAAGAATGGCTCCATTTTGGAAAGTCATTCACTATCATGGTATAGACAATGACCCCTGTCAAAAGATTTAACAAAGTTCACAGGTCAATGCAGTGGGAGGATCTCTGCTGTCCTGACTCTTAGTAATAGTCTAATCATGCAGAAAAAGTTTTAAGTGTTGATAATTTAGTGAATGAAATTCATGCCTTTTGACCCTGAATGAAGAGACAAGCAAGATTCATCTTGTCTTCAATTAAGCTTATTTTTAAGCACCTTGTCTGAGCCAAGACTCACGGCATCCCAGTATTTTTATGCCTTTTTTCAAGCTGTACCCTAAATTAAATCTGTAGATACTGGGTGTTGGGAAAACTTTTCCACACAAGAGCCATGAAATCCTGATTCTGCTGAAATCAGTGGGAGTTCTGCCATTTCTTCAACAGGGCCTGGACTTCAGCCATGCTGTTTAAAGTCACTGAGTGCTGCCTTGGCCACGCTGCCCACATGCTGTTCCCAATGGGTTCACTGGCAGGAAAAAAGACAAAGCTATGTAAATGCTGAATACTGCAGCTGAAGAAGAGGCAGTATCACAATCTGAAGAATATGTCTGAGTTCATTTATGAAATTTCTAAGATGCAGAAACCATTTCATTATTGAAGTGATAAGTGGCACGCAATCCATCAGCACTGAAACCAAGCTTATGTTAAGATGCTACATGAGGGTTTCATAGCACTCTATTCATAAAGAGTCTTGGGGTGACTGCATAGCAGAAAACTACAAGGCTCATTCACACTGTGGACTACATAAATCAGAATCAGGTGCAAAAATTTCCACCCTAAATATCTGTGATAAACATAAGCTGAACCCAGAGAGTGACTATCTCAAATTTCAGTAAAGGCTATACAGATAAAATTGTCTACACATTCTTTTGTTTTCTTTGTGTACTGAGATGAAGGGATCATCTGTATGTATACAAAGCTGAGATTTCAGACTCCAGACTGCTTTGCTGTAAGGTCAGAGCTGTGAGAAGCAGCACTGAAAAATCATAGTCAGGACCATAGCAAGGGGGCAAGAGAAGAAGTGGATAACATCCCCATCTTGCTGCCTTTAAACCTTCAAGCAAAAGGACAAAACAATGGGCACCAGAATATCTAAGATTTTCCCTGTAGCTTAGATAAATTTCTGCCAGCAATAGTTGCCTTTGTGACTGACCTTGTCTGGCTTTCAGGGGTGTATTTATTCTATTGGCTTTTTGATGCTAAATGCTTTATTCCACCACAGCTGTATTAGCAGAAAAGGAACATTACCTGCCCATGATTTTGTGTTCCTGTAGAGCAAGGCATTCTTAGTGTAGTCAGTGTCTTACTTGCTCATTTTAAACACCTCCCCAAATTCAGTAGAACTATATATCTATGCAAAATTAAATACATATGTCAAGTGTTTGCAGAACAGAGCCCAAAGGTAGAAGAAAATCTTGTACTGGAAATAGCTGTAGCATAAATTGTTTATATTTTGCCTTTGGCTAGATTAGTGCATCTCTATTATCATTACTTTTTCATTTTAACATTGTACCACTGAAGACTTAGAGTAGCACCCATAATAATTACATTTGAAGACTTAGGGTAGCATACCTATTAATTATATCACTTCACTCCTCTGTGTTTCTGAGTATGGCTCATGTTTGCCCTGCTGGGAGTCACAGCCCTCCAACTTCCATCAACCTTCCAGCCATCACACACAGAGCACCAGCAGCCTGCCTGTCCTGCCCACCCTCACCCGCTGTGTCACCAGGCACTGTGAGCCTCCTGCCTCCAGACATGGCAGGATGACGAGTTCTAGCTCTTACTATTCCTTGCCCAAGACCAGCAAGCATCCCTGGGCGAAAGCCAGCCACATGTTAGCTGTTAGCTCAGGCTGCTTATAAATAACTTGTTAATAGCTGTACAGTTCTTCCCGGGCTCGGCGTTCTGCTTTCTGCTTTGATAAGAGCATGTTTTTGTTTGGGGAGGGTTCCTCAAGTACATGTTGGGATCTACTGGCTGAGCCAAACTAAATCAGGCCTGAGACATATGCATGTGTGTGTGTGTCTGTGAGCAGCAGGCAGCTGCCATTGAAAGCTCCAGTCTGGCACACCAAGCTCAGAACTTTTTCCCCTTGAAGTCTCCCTCCTCTTTGTATCCTGTCCTCTTTACTTCTTACACAGAAAAAAAAAAAATATTCCTGACTTGATTTTCTACAGGGAAATTAATTTAAAATGTCTGTTGGTTCCCCATGAAGAATATGTAACATGAAGGAAGCTCTGAATGTGACATTAAAGACCAAAAAGACCAGATTTTCAAAAGTTTTTGATGCTCAGTTTTTAAGAGTACTAACACAAACACATCAAATATTGCCCCATAAAAACAAGGGGCTCTACTTTAGAAGGGTCCAAACTCTCAGACAGCCATGGCACATCTGTGGCAGGTATAGTGCAGCCTGCAGCAGTGTCCTGAGTGCTGCTGGGGGAGCACAGATGGGGTCCACATCTTCCACCCCTTCCCCAAGTGATGTCTTCAGCACAGTGGGCTGGAGTTTTGAGCATCAACCCTGCTTGTGAGGGAGTCACTGCCTTCAGGCAGTGTGGGGCTGACCTGGATGAGAGTACACATCAAATCCAAGGTGTCCACAGGATCATTTCCAAAACCTTTTCCAGCACAGGCCTCTCTGAGGACACAGATGCATTAGACCATACCAGACCTGCATCAAACAGCTCATACATTGGACCCTGTAAGCTTTGAGAAGTGTCACTGAGGTTTCCCAGTGGGCTGCATCATCCTGGGGCAGTACACTGGCTGCCAGGGGAGTTACCCCTCTGTCCTGCTTTGGGAGGACAGAATTTGGACACAGCCATTCCTCAGACACCCAAATAACCTGAGTGTTATGAGCTGCCAGTAGGAAGCCATGGCCAGAAGATTTCCTCTTGATGTTGCACTGCTGGGAATATAGCTTTTGGGAGGACTTTTTAGGGCTGAGCAAGTCAAGCAGAGCACTGTGTGTGCTATGGAGCAGTGAGAGCTCCCAGCACATCAGGATTAAGATTCTTAAGAGACAGTGCTTGCCTCCTAACCCCTGTGGGAAGCAGCCTGCCTACCACACAGTCCTGTGGGCTGGCTGACCTGCCCCATGTCCCAGGCTGCTCTGCCCTGGCAGCAATGCTGTGCAAAGGCTGGCACCCCCAGGGCCAAACCACAGGGAGAGTAGATGGGCTTGCCTGGGTGCTGATGTCAGAAATGAGTCACCAGCCACCAGCTGCCAGCACTGGGGAGAACAGGAGTGGCACCCCCTACACCCTCTTTGCTGAGAACAACCTTTCTCTCGCTGGCACAGTGCTCCTCTTTCTTAATGGTCTTCCTTAGGCTCCTAGAAAATAGCTCCTCAGCAAAATTTAAGAACCAAGCTCTGGCCTTGAGGCTCCTCCCTCAGCTTTGTCATTAGCCTGTGACAAGCAACTCATTAAGAAGTATCCTGCATTTTTTCTGTATGTTTCTGTCTTGGCACTTGTAAGATTACAGCATGTGACAGAGCAGATGGGCGTTAGCCTTTTCAGCCTGACAGCTACGAGTAGGGATTGCTGCTTGAGCCACAGGGCATCTTCCGAGAGAAATCATCCTCCCAGAGTGTGATAGACGGACAGAAACTTGAAACATCTGCGAAGGCTGTAAAAATCTTGTGATAGGAGCCCCTTCAGAGTGAGGAAACACAGTGCCTGTGAGACAGTGATCTATAGGGGCTGCCCTCTGCATGCTGCTCTGCCACAGTGAGTCGGGGTTCAGCTGTCCCTCTCCACACTCACTTGTTCCTTTTCATTAGTATGACTGAGACAAACTGGAAACTACAAGTGGGAGTTTATCCTGTCCTTTGCTGTAACCCAGGCAAATCCAAAATGCCAACTAATTTCAAGGGAGATTTTCCTTTTAGGGATTGGGCTTGCATATATTATATCTATTATTATTATTTAAAAAAAAAAAAAATTGGTCACAGCCGTGGGTGCTTAATATATGTCTGCCATGTAGATTTCTACTGCCCTTCCATATTTTTAGTGCTCTAAAATATGTTTGCCATCTGTTCCTGCCACAGCATTAAAAACAATCACAGTGACTCTTTACACAGAGGCCTTAGGATGGAAGTTGAATGGAGCCCACTAGATCACAAGTGACATGATGCCAAGTACAGTGAATATAATGAGTGTGTGGCCAGATTTTTAAAGAGCGCTGTTTGTAACCCCCTTCCCTCCAGTGCTAAGGGTCATTTATATACATGTGTCAGTACAAAAATGTGCCTCTAAGAACCAGTCTCAGAATCCAAATAGTTGAAGCAACTGGTGAAAAGGCCTGAAGTTCAATGCCATGTTTTATCCTATTACATACATCTCAATTTCTAACCAGTCAATAGGAGAAATGATGGAAAACAGATCAGAAAGAGAGGACTTGTATTGTGGCAATACAGAAATGAATTTGTACCCTGAGAGGAATGTCTCCTTTCCCCCCAGCTCCACAGAGGATAACAGCTGATAACTTGTTAAGTCTTTGCCAAAAGCACTGGACTGAGCTAATATTGATGAAATGGCTTTTTGTCTCCACCAAGCTAAATACCACACTCTGGGCCAAAATATTTCTTATTGTTCAAAGACAAGGTTCTCAATTTCCTTTGATTTTTAATATACAGGCAATCATCTGCTTCCATTTTTTAATTGCCCTCATTTCTCATACTGTTGGAAAACTGGCTCTCAGCCAGATCCTTAAAAATCCCTCGGTGATTACGAACAAGAAATAGTGAAGTGAAAGCAGATGACCTCTTTCCATGTCCTAAAAAGTACTAGATGGCAGATGAATGCTATTTTCTTTGGTGGTTTCTTTTGTTTTTCTAATGCTTGGCACAATTACATTTGCAGGTAGGTCAACAGCGTGGAACCAACTTGTTTAATTCAGAGGGTACCTTTAGTCTGCACCCTTGTTTTTCTTCCCAGAGTTACAGGCTGTCATTTCCACCCATTTTATCTGCCTGTATTTTTAAATGTGCCACTCCCTCTCGTAGTCTGGATGATGAAGCATGCAATCATGATGTTCAATTCTGGGCACTACACAAAGAATTCCTCCCTAATTTGGCATTAATGTCAATGTGGAGTGATTATAATCATAGCACTGAAGTTTTGCTGTGGGAACTAGACAAAGATGAATATAAGACTCAGAATCAAGGAATGTAAAGACAAAAACTACCCTCCCCCATTGTTTTTTCTGTTCCAAGAGGTGATAAACTTTTAAAAGTTCTGGGTCTGGGCTGCATTGTCCCTCACACTGTCTACAAATGTTTTACACAAACATACAGGAACATTGGGAAACAGAAACTCGCTTTTTTTCTGTACTTTTAATATCTGCTCACAGAAACCTCACACTGCAGAAAAACAGAAATACACATCTTACCATAACAAAATAACTATCATAATAAATGAGGCACTGGTGGCACAATTCTATCTCTGCTAAGACCAATGTAAAATCCAGTGTAAACAGGGCAATGAGGTTTTGCTACCAAGGACCAGGAGACTTGGCCCTAACTCCAAGGACAGGACCCTCAGCTAATAGTGACAGAACTATGGAAATTATAGAATAGCTCTAGATTTTAACAGAGCTACATAATTTATGGCACTTTCTTTTCCATCTTGTCCTAATTCTTTCAGGTGCCTTTTTTAGACCACACATGTTACAGTCACAAAACAGACAATTATATCTACTTCAGCCATGATTTTTTTGACATTTTATTATGCTGTGGAAAGCATTCCCAAGGCCAGTTCCCTGTGCTTGAATCCTTGCAAATGCCCATCCCATGTCTGGAGATATCTTGAATTTGGCTCCACATTTCAAACATCTCTTCTGGGCATTTCAACTACTGTGACACTTTACTGGAAGGCCTCTGGAAAGTTTCTTGATGAGAAATTCTTGATCTCAATCACCTCTTTCGATATGAGGTTTGAGGAGTGCAAAAGTACTGAGCAAATCTGCTGCTTAAAGCTATGGACCAAGGCATGCATTCCTCCTCCAAAATTCCCTGGCACAGAGCCACATTTCATCACTCCTGACCAAAAACTACACTTTGTTCTATCACAGCAGTGCACATGTAATCATTCCACAGGAAGCTTTCCCATGTAATGCCTGTATTTTTAAAATTTTTCGAGTTGTTCACAAGCTGCTTCCTAATTTGCACCTTAATAGTTCCATCTTTAAAAAAAAAAAGGTTTGTTAACGTTTCATGTTTTCCAGCAGTCACAAAGTCCTCTAACAGACAGCCTGGCACTGTGGAAGTTGGCAGGTGAGCATAAACACTTTGTTTTCCTGTCTCACTTGCAGCACTGAGGTTTCATTTCTTCCTCTTGCCTCATGACACTGCAGAGATCTTGCTTCTCATGGATGAGCCAGCCAGTGAACCCTTCTTAGGATAAAACTGAGTAATTCTGCTGCAATGTCACAGAATCATTAGGGGTTGGAAAAGACCTCCAAGATCATCAAGTCCATCCTTTGACTGATCACCCCCTCATCAACTAGACCATAGCACTAAGTGCCACGTCCAGTCATTTCTTGAACTCTTCCAGGGATGGTGATTCTAAGCCAAAGATGTTCAGCAAAGCAGCAATATTTGTGGGATGGTTTAGAGCCTTTCTTTTTGAAGATAACTTTCTTTACTTGTTCAGTGCCTCTCTTTCCTGGATGAACCTGCCCTAGAAGTGGGGCAGCCATTTGTTTTTAATGCTTTTTGGAGTAGTCTATTCCTGATGTTCAACAGAGGGGAAGTGTGAGCAATCCAAGTGATGAGCAATCATATCACTATTTAAGTACTGCCCTACATATGGGAACTGTGTTTGTGAAGGATTTTATTAGGGAAATGTGGTCTCATTTATTCAGGAAGAGACAGGGGAAAAAAAGGAAGACATTTATGTTTCTGCAATTATTTATGTTTTATTGAAATCAATTATATCAAAATAGTTGCTTGACTTTCTTTAGACATTCCTTGATAAATTTTGTCTGTTTGCAGGGAATAGCCTCTTTCAAGTCTTTCCTATGCATTTTTATCTTTACAGAGTACACCTATGGAAATAATCAATTTTTTCATTGGCATTTGAAGATCTGTTTCCTGGGGTTTTCATTATTATATTAAAGGTTATTAAAACACATACTAGTAGCAATGACTTATTGCTGCAAAGTTGCTCTTTTACCATCCAAAACCCTTTAAAGAACAGCAATGAAAACAACTCTGCTGTTATCCAGATACAGCTTTTACCCAAACAGCTCATCCAGCTGAGTGCTGCCTGCACTAAATTTCATTTTACAGGCCAGGTGTCTGATAATTAATAAATCAAATCTACACTAAATCTTTCAGTTGATTTTTCATCTTTTTCTGAAAATTAAGCTGTTTAAGTCTGAAGTTCATTCAAGCCATTAAAAGTAGAGATCTAGCCATTTCTGCTTCGTACTCCAGCAGGTTTTTAATCAGCCATGCATAGCAGTGAGGAGCCAGGGATAGGAGCAGACTCTGCACAACATCCACGGTTCATTTTTGGATGGGGCCTTCTACAGATGCTCCAGAAGAGACTCCCCAGAGTCACATTGGAGGCAGCAGATTTACATGACATGGTTACAGACATGGTTGCCCTCTCACATCTGCCAAACACACGGAGAGGAAAGGCACCTTCCATTTCTGCTCTCTCCCCAGGGATAGAGTGCTGCAGCTTGCAAGGTGCATGCAGGCACTACAAGAGGATATGGTTTAAAATTAAAAGAAGAGAGGTTTAGATTACATGCCAGAAAGAAATTCTTTATTCAGAGTATGGTGAGGCACTCAAATATGTTGCCCAGAAAAGCTGTGGGTGCTCCATCCCTGAAAGTGTTCAAGGCCAGGCTGGATGTGGCCTTGAGCAAACTGCTCTAGAGGGTGGCATCCTGTCCATGGCAGGAGGGTTGGGCTGGACCAATCCTCAATGTCCCTTCTAATCCAAGCCTTTATACGGTTCTATGATATTATTCTATAAATAAAAAGCTACTACACCAAAATGTATTCCTTTCACTGGTTTGGAAGGACAGAGCTGTTAATATTCTGAAGCATTTTGAGGACATCCACTTGTTCCTGTTCCTCTGGGGAATTGTTTCTGTTTTCCCCTGGTTTTGTACAGCAGCTCTCACAGTAGCACCTTCCCAGTCTTTGCTGGCTCAGAAACTCACCCCCAGTGTCAATGATAGAAATCCTGTATGATTACATGGATGCTGCCATTCCAAGCTTTCATGACAGATTTATCTAGATATTTTGTAACTTTAAACAGATATTAATGGATCAAACATGTTTTTCCTTGTTGTGGGTGATGGTCTGCTTTTCAGAAGATAAATGGATCTATCTGCAGGTCTTAACCTGATTTTGTGCTTAAATGCTTTGCTGAGCCACAATCTGATTAACCCTTGCAGAAGTTTCTGCTAAATGGTAGCAGGCAGAAACAATAATGTTAATTAATATCTTTTCAATTATATTACATTTTTTTCCTTTTGAACTAATTCTAACAAAACCACTTGGTTTCATCTTCTTCGGCTTAATCAGGAAAACACTTTACATTTTCACCTGGTGTATTGAAGTATATATGAAGTGCAAAATCCATGCTTGCTGAAAATACCCCATGCTTCAGTAATTTTTCCTTTACCACTGACATGTATTTCCATGGCCAGAACTCATCTAATTACTTGTCAGTTAGGCTGGCTTTGAGCACCTACTCATACCAAGATGCAAGTAGACAGGTCTGTGACCATGCTGCCAGCTCTGAAGCAGGAGCTGAACACAAACAGAACAAAAATACAGAGCTAAACTAATAGGGATCTCCTCCATAGCATTCTCCAGTGATGCAAAATGCTTAGCTACTGCTAAAAATAGCAACCAAGCACAAAGAGATACATCTGGAGACATGAATAAAATCATAGATTTAAACACATTTCTCCACAGCAGACATTGGGAAACTAACCAATATAACAGCAGATGAAATTATGAAAAGATAAATGCAATGTATAACATGCAATAGTATTTCAATCATTTTAAAGGGAGATAGTTCAAACACAGTCTTTGAAAGCTTCTGTGCAAGGAGGAGGGTGGGAAAGAAAGCACCTGGAGATTGCAGATGGGAAATCTGATGCTCAACTTTAAAACTGAATAGTGTCTGTAAGAGCTACAAATGAAGGCAATCAATACTATGTACAAAATGCCACTGTAATGCTCTCTAGTCTTAGATATTGCTAAACGAATACAGATGGCATGAAGTACTTTGATCAGATGGAATATAACATAGATTTTTGTCCCTAACAAAGCTCGACTCAACACAAGACACAAAATGGAACAGGCCAGAAGGTCGTGTTAACCTTGTGGTTTTATAGCAAAGTGCAGTGGGAGACAAAAATGGCCCAATGTTTAGAAGTTTTGCACATGGGTAGAGCCAGAAAGTCTGGCTGCTATCTGTTATCCTCGCATTAGCAGGCAAGGGAAGAAGCGTTAATGGGGGTTCAAGGCAAAGATTGGTAACCTAATATTAGTGAACCAATATGTCTGTCACTTTTGTGTTCATTAGTTTGATCAAGCTGTCAAAACTTTAGGAGACTGAATGATGGAAATAGATCTAGCTATTCCCATTCAATAGCCAGCACTATTTCTATCTGTGTACAGTGTGTTTCAGCATTCTCCACCAGTGTGGGACCACAGCAGTGTCAGATGCTGCAGCACTTCAGATACAGGCCATGACAAGCTGTTGAATGCTTTGGAAACAGCAGAAAAAGACTGATCAGTAAGTTATATGTCATGCAGAGAAAATACTGAGAACTCAGATTCATCTTCTGGAAATATTCAATAAGTTTCATAGAAGCATTTCTCTTCAATGCAAACTGTAGCTGCTTCAATTCAGTGATATCATTTTACAAACACCACTGGATGCACTTTCCCAGCAGCCTTTTGAGAGGTTACATCAGAGATGTAACCTCTGCTCTTTGACAAACAGAAGCAGAAGGATTTTTCCAAAGACAGGAGGCTGCATTTGAGTTTATAGCACACCCCATTTTTATACAGTCAGAGACTGAAGTGCCTGGCAAAGCCATCTGTCAGCTTGTAGGCACAAGGCTGAGACTCTGGAGACTCCTCAGTTCCTAACATTCATTTCCAAATCAGGATATCTACAAATGGAAATGATTCTTCCAAATGAGAGGGCAGCCTTCACCAGAGGATATCTGTACCACCACCCATGGCCTTGATGCTCAGGACTGCCATGTGTTTGAGACACTATTCTTATCCTTAAATGTCATAGAGTAAGTGATTTCTCTAGAAACATCATCATTACTCTCTTATAAAAATCAATCCCTTGCCCTTCATAACTTCACGACTTTTGAAAATATTTTTCCCTATTTTGTGTGGAAACCCATAGATGACAAAAAGCATTACTGCTTCCACAGTGTCATTATCTTCACTATAACAAACAGTCTTTATTGCCTCAAGCTAAATGCAATATTTCAGAGTTAAAGAGCCCAAATCAATATTTTCATTATCCGCACTATAAATTATCCATTAATGGAAGCTCATTAGGAAAGGCACCATCTTTGTCTCCCTCCACCTCCGAGCGTTGCTCTGGGCTCACAGCTGGCATTGCAGGCTGTGCAGCTCTGTGGAGAGTGTTTCCCCTGGAAATTACGGGGAAGCCTGCTGGTTCAGGCCTTCAGAAAGCAAGAAGGTAAGAAAATAAGGCACAGCCAGAGCTCTTTTCCTCTTTCCTTTAGGCACAGCAGGAAGGTAAGAAATAGATCATGAATACTCACCTGCTTTGCAAGCTTCGAGTAGGAATGAAGCTGATGGGAAGGATTCTCTTTGAAAGGTGAGAGTGCATCAGGACCATATTCACCCACGTTCAGACAAGATGTATTTAAATCAGTTGCCTCCAAGAAGCAGAATATGGAGCTTGAAATCCACAGAGTGGTCACCACAGCTAGATTAAAATACCAGAGGATATTTAATTCTGCTGATTTCACTGAATCTGTTCTCAGATCTCTGAGGTGCCCACTAATTCCACCAGAAATGTAAATAATGGCCAAAGTTGGCAGATTTGAGTATCAGATGACTTTTTATGCACATTGAGCAAATTAAGGTAAAAGGGAAAGTAGATTGCCTTAATCAGCAATTTTCCTAACATGAAGAAACCAAGTATTTCATCCATGTGAAAAATGTACCTGAATTTTTAATTTTTTAAAGTTTAGGGATTTAAACTCTTTTATTTAGAAAAAAAAAGACAAATCCAGTATATTTGGATGCTAGTTCAAACCACAGTATTGAAGGGAGCCATTCTTCCTGAAACTCTCTCTTCTGGTACCCACTGGCAGGGTAGTTTAAGAGTTCAGACCCTTCATAGCTCTGACACATTCAAGAAATCTAGAAACTGGTAATATCATGCAACTATATAACTGGGTGTTTTGCATTGCCTTCTCCTGTGCTTGAGCACATCCAGCCTGACCATATACCAGCTAAACAGAAAAAAACAAGTGTAAAAGAAAAACAAGATGATAACACAGATCTGAGGAAGTGATGGGAAACTTCATTTGAGCAAATTATGTTGCCTGGTTAGGACACACAGGGAAAATATGGGAGCAAGCCCACATTTTTGCCATTCATGTGCTGACCAGACCACTCAAAAATATGCAAGTGCATATTCTGTAAAAATGTTCCTAACAGGCAGTTGTATTTCTTCTGGGGTTTTTTCCAAGTTGCTCTCCATGAATGCCTTTTAACATATTCCTGCTGAAGGAGAAACCAGAGAAAGCAGCTGCAGTACAGTGAGAAAGTAGCTGCAATACAGTATGAAAGACTTCTTTAATCCCAGAACATCCCAAAGGACAGGTTTCTAGGACTGCTGAAAGAAGCAGAGCAGCAATGGACATTCCTCTGGAGCAGAGCTCCTGGCTCTTTCAATGCTGGTGCAGGCTCCGGGGACAGGGTTGTGTGAGCTTCCAGAATGACACAAGATCCAAAGGACTCATAGGAGCACATCAAAGATGCTTATAATTGTTCAACATCTGGGTGCAAGGCAGACACCCAGCATGTTTGTTTCAGCTGGTCCTCCTGAAACAAGGGGTGTGAGAGGTGCTCCCACCACCACATCCCATTGGAGAGCTGCCCCAAGGACAGGCAGAACTGCAGCTACACAAGTACTTGTATTCTTTTCTCTTTTATGCCAAAAATAATTGCTGAAGGATCAACTTCTTTATTTTTTTCTTATGATATTGATAAGAAGTTTTACTTTCTTAAAACTGATGCATCATCCAAGGTGACTCAACCTTTTAAAGAGCCTCCTAATTCTCATCAAACCCCTCAGCTCAGACTTGATGCCAAATGACCCGAGTGTACCTGTAAGTAGATTTCTTAACTATGACATGACAAATCCATAATTCATTTCATTTATATTGTCAAAGTGCTTACAGCTATGCCTTTTGTGCCAAGTAAAGGAAGAAGCCCAGGTGCAACAGATTTTAATTTGGATGAGGAAAATACAGCTGAGTCACCTTCTAAGACAAACATTTCTTGGTTTATGTCAGTGATGCACCAAACTTTTGGTCTCAATTATTTTGACTGAAACATTTCTCAGGGGAAAAAAGTGCTATTTTATTTAAATTTTCTTTCTGCAGATATCCATACTGAATGGAAAAATACTTTTCTTGTTTTTATTCAACCCAAACTTCCTCATTTTACTTGGATCAAAAATAAAAAGGAGTTACAGATCTCTCTCCTCATATTTATAGTGCAGAAAATTCACTTTTTTTAAGGGGAAAATACAAGAAATAACAGTTTCAAACTGTCCAATATTTTCACCTGGAAAGCACCATGTCATTGAAGAGAATCTATTTCTATCTTCTCCATTCAACACTGCGACCTCACTTTCCAACCTCCAGGCTGTCCATGTGCTCCTGCTTTTTCTTTCCCCCATGCAGCTCCATAACTTCACCCCATACCCCGAATCTGTTTGTGTGGGTGGCCATGGAGACACAGCTGAGGGCTGGGGTGAGCTGTTACCTCATCCTGCACTCAGGAACAAACAGTCTGCTGCTGTTGCTGCAAGCAACCAAAATATGTGACATTTGCTCTGTCCTAGCTCTTCAAAGCTGCCTTTTTGGTTCCTCTCTCTTTAATCTGTTTGCCATAATGGACTCCGACTTAAATTTGGCTTAAAGGCAATTTGAGCTGAACATATTTACTTTGTGATACATTTGTGCAATTGTAGTCCAGCCATAACGCATATGAGGGGTATTTCACACCAGGCATTCAGGCTGAAGTCAGGAGGGTAGGATGAGCAGAGGTGCAAGTTCTTTAGAAAGCTTGTCCTCAGAGTCTGAGGGGTACTTCAGAGGGCTGCTATGGGGAGCCTGATCACCTGTGGACAGGCAGGTGAGGACCCAAGAAATTCATCCTCTTTACCCATAGCAGGCAGAGAGTCATGAGCAAAAACAGATCTTTCCCCCTGTCTCCCACCTCCAGAGCTCTCTGACATCTGCCAAGTTATACCTTTCTCCCTAGTGGCACAGAAAATCTTCAGAGTATTCAGTGTTTGTATTTACCATGGATAAAAAATCAGCTGGAAGGAAAACCCCTTACATCCAAGTTTGCTATTTGTTCTGCTGTCTGTACCTTTACTACAGACCCGACAATGAGTTGAGTATGGACATTGTGGGAATCTGAGGCAGTAAATCTGTAAATACCCCTAAGACAGTTTAATTCAAGTTGATAGCTAAGAGTGCTCAGCACCTTGGCAGGTGTCTTAGCATGCTGCAAAATTTAACATTCTCATTTTTAATTTCCACCTTCCGATATTTCAAGTTATTCTTAGCAGCATCCATGCTTCACACCGCAGCTTTACAGTTATTTGAAGAATGTTTCATATTCTGGATAAAAGTGTATTGATCTGTTAGTTTCCTTTCTGCTTAATTTTATATTTCCTTTCCTTGGTGGTGACATTTCAGCATTTTTTCTACTGTTGTCTCCTTGGGTTCTAAGCAAGTCCTAAGTCCAGAGTATGATCAGAAGATTTTCATCTAGTTATCATCTTTCCAGCAGCAGTGTTTCCCCTGCAGCTGACCATCCAAGGCAAGCCTTCATTGCTGTTCTGTGACTCCAGCCACAGCACTGATTCACTTGTATTGTAGGAAATTCATACGTGTTTATATCCAGATATTCCAGAATTGATCTATGCCTTCAGGTTCCATAAGCACAGACACTCTGGAATAAAACAAATACTGAGACTCACCGTGAGTGATCACAGGAGCCACATTCCCTGTTTGCATTCATGAATCTTCACTGGCATACACAGCCAAGGGCTCAATAATACATTATTTACCTGAGCAATTACCACTGATCAATAACTCCCATGGAGAATTCTTGAGTGGAGAATTCTTGTGTGCGTGTGGGCTGAACACTGAGCATGAACTGAAAGCCTCCAAACACTGTTTATTTAGATGGGAATAGCTGATTTCTCACAATGAATATTGGGGCAATCACAGTCTCTTTCTAGACATTCTTCTTATAGACAAGATGGCAAACCCTCATGAGTTATTTGTGAGTTGCTCTCTGCTACAACTGGAAGTACATAAAGAAGACATTGTGGTAAATGTACATTACAACTCCATTCCACAACTCAAACCTGCAGAAACAATCAGATGGGAAAAAATTTCTATCATGAACTGCTAAATAATATAAACTCAGTAATAATCACAATAAAAGAGAATGTTATAGAAGGAAAGGCAACAATGGCAGCTACAACTTGCACCAACTCACAAGCCTTATCAATTTTATAACTTCCTTGGACTAACAGAATAAGGAATATATATTTCAATCACTGCTGCTATTGCCATTACAGTCAACATTACAGATAGGAGGTCTGTCATTGAGAGAAGTTGTAAAACATCCATTTTAGCTGGTAAACGTGAGAAAAAATAGCACTAGGAAAAGCTTCTAGGTGTATAAGGAAATGATAGTATGAGACATAGACTGTAACTTTGAGTAATGTATAAATTGTTCTGTGTTTCCTCATGCCTTTATCTGCTCCCTGACATGAAGTGTGACATTGTGACATGTCACAACAGCACCAGCTTGTCATGGGGTACATGGGCCCTCGCAGCCTCTCAGCTTTCTGGTGAATAATAAATCACAGAAAAAGGGAGGTAAGTCTGGATGGGAATCCAAATTAAGAGTCTATTCCTGCAGTTCTGAAAACCAAAAAGTTACCTACAAGTGACAATCATAAGGATGAGGGTGGGCTGGGGATTAAGACACAACTTTTTATTCACTGGGCTTGATCAGCTCTTAGTTTTCATAGAAATTTGATTGTTTCCCATCCCTTTACAGATTAGGGAAAACACACTATTTTTCTCACTTATTTAGATCAACAGTGATGAACAGTAAAATCTGTTTTAGACTGCCACCAAGCTATCACTTCATTGATACCGTCACAGATGACAAATTAGCCAAACAAAACACACTTTATTGTGGCAGGTTGAGTTTTGAATCAATTTTCCAGTTGAAACACTTGCATGGAAGCAACTACTGGCCTGTCTCAGAGCTCACAGTCCAGTTCACACAGAGGGAGAGTGAGCTCAAGACAGGACTAACAAGGCTGTGCTGAATAGTCTGAGAGCAAAATCAGGGAATCCTGCAAACTGCACTCTGCTCCCAGCACAGGAATACAATAGAACTTCTTCTAGAAAACTTGATTGAGAGTATCCAGTGGCTTTAAGACTTATGAATGAGAAGAGCAACACAAAACCAAAGACTTAGTGGATAAATGTGTGAAGCAGATCAGATAGAAAGAAAAATAAGGGGAAATAAACATTTAAGTCATAGAAAGATCTCTAGGGAGTCTGCACACCCTCTGGAGCATCATAGGTTTTCCAGACTGCATACAAACTGAGAATTTCAGGATTTGTCTAATAAATTACCACCAAGTTATGACCATTAAAATAAGGCCAGAAATTATTCAGAGACTGATTACACGTGCAGAGTATGGCAAAATGGCAAAAAAAGGGTCTTGATCCCAGGCAAAGATAAAAATTATCTGGATGGAAACTTTTTAGGATTTGATCCCAACTTTTATGGTTTAATATGGAAAGAAAAAATTTCACATACAGTGTCTCTGATATCTTTTATGAGGCAACAGGGCTTTAAGTCCTGAATGGACAACACTGATGTGGCATCACGTTTCTCATTCAGCTTTAACATAAGACACATGGAAGTTATTTTTGTTTGTACTGGGCTGGCAGATGCATCCTTTTGAAAAAAAACGTGCAATGGGAAGCTTGCTAGACAGTGACGCAACACGATGTGCAGTGCCAAAGCAAACTTTGGGTCTGTTTCTTTTCACAATGACATTAAATGAATTGGAAATAAATCCACTGAAGTGACTGGAATTATGCTCATCTAGAAATCAAGCTCGAGTGAAACTCCCACATTGTTTCTTTGCATAAGCAAGGGAGCCAAAAGGTCCTTGTTCTGCAGATCTCCTTTTCCCCTTCCCCATTAGGGTGTTTGGGCAGTGCTGTGACACTGAGAACAGTCACAGCTTTACTTCAAATGAAATTTCATCCTCTTTCCTGCCTTTTAACACCCTGAATTTCATAGGAAGGAGCTGATAGGATTCATTACTATCTTAGAATGATTTTACTCAAAGCCATTTACAATAAAACAATATAGAGCACAGTCTGCAAATTTTCCAAGTTGTATGCAAAAACCCAAAGAAGTAAAGCACATTTAGACTCCTTGATTTCAAATTTTCTCTCACACACTTTCTCTCTTTAGCTCTTTCCATGTAGCAACTACCAATATCAACCTCCAGCTGAAAGATGGGAAGACCTCATACTATAAGCCACCCTAAAAAGGAGTCTCCATCAGCAACCTTCCCATCATCCAGGAGTTGGTGTGCTTGCCTTCAAAAACAAGGAAGCTGTGCAGTCCTGTGCTTCCAACCCAAGAAGTTTCCCTACAGAGGTCCCCTTGCCAGCAAAGGCTACTTTATGTTCTTAAAAAAGCACACAGCAGCCCTTTCCTCTCTCTAAATCTTGTAAGAAGTGTTTTTATTCTGTGCTTGCTACAAATGAAACTCAGTTCCTGGATAGGTACTTTGCGTAGGTGTATAACCAAATTGAGGAGCTTTGCCTTTCTAGCTGGCATTTAGCCATTGTGTTTGCTGCTCCTTTTGGGAAGCATGCTTACAGAGCCATATGAATCTTCATCTTGTGCAGTTTGAGCTTTTTTTGCTATTGTCAGTCAGAACACTGATCCAGAGCTAAAGAAACCTGGTCAGAGCTGAGCTTTTTCATAGGGCAATGGTTGGATCCATTAATTCACTCTATGAATCTCTTGGATGAATATCATTTATAAAATATGTAAAAATGTAATTGTAGACTTTTCCAAGCCAATTTCAGGCTTTAAATCTAAACCCACTTATTCATATATTTAACTTGTTACACATGACCAGTTCTATTGATTTCCCTTTATATTGAGTTCAGTGGAGCTACTCAGATGTGTCAGGGTAAGCAAGAGCATAAGTGTTTGTGGGACAGTGATTTAATTGCTCTGATCTCTCTTTTTTTTTTAGCTATTCTTCATGAAGGATTGACTGTTAGAGGGAAACACCAAAGGGGACAGTAAAGTTTCAGTCTCTGGTATTTCCAGCTTAAGTTTGCAAACATCTCCTGGAAATATGCATCACCAGTCCAAGGCAACTTAAATGAGAGTTAGCTGGGTGAAATTTAACAGCCTGAAACAGGCAGAAAATCAGAATAAAGTTTTCTTTTTCATCTCAAATGTAGTGATCCTCTGGGAAAAGTCTTCAACACTAAATATTTGACTCTAGCATCCTTTATAATCTGTATAATATTTTCATGTTTTATACTTACATGCATACACATGTGCAGTATATAGTAAAACATATGATGTAATCACACACATATTTCTATGTATTTAATTTCTGTTAATGTATACAACATATTTCTATGTTGCATACCTACTAAATATATTTTATTTCGACTCAAGGCAGGAGACAGAATATTACACATACTATAGAATAATCTGGCAAATACTTATGTCTTTGATTTTATTTCCTATTTCCAAGCAATCACATATTTGTTATCCCAAAATACTGATAATCCTGCACAAAGTTGTACCTTGTTCTCATTCCTTTTCAAAATTTAAGACCACTGTTGGCTTTTCCTGCCCAATCAGTAGCTGGAACATTAAGAGAAAAGACTGAACACTGAACCTATTTCTCAGGGTACACCAGCCTACCCTCGTGCTGACCATGTTCAAGAAACTGCACTAGGAATTTTCTTTTTCCTGCTGAGGAGAGGATGAAGGACGAAAGAATGACCAATTATAAACTCTGTTGTCTTTAGATGAAAGAACCTTTTTGTGGTGTTCTTCAATCTCTTGTTTGGGCTGTCAACAGCAATTTGATAAAGAATGTTCCTATGTCTGACCTGTTTTTTCAAGATAGTAACCTATATTGTGTATCATCTAAAGCCAGGGGATAAGCATCCATTATACTCTGTACCACTGTTCCTGCAAGCTGAGCACAGCCTTTAAAACCCAGATAAGTTGATTGATAGTTGTGTTGAGAAAGCTGCTACTAACGATATTTTAGTTAAAGGGGGAAAAATTAAAGTTTCTTTAATCTGATTCTCCCCCACCCCCAACACCACACTTCAGAGGCCAAAGCTCATGATAACTGTTTTGTGGTGAATGGTCAATTGTTACAAAATTCTAATTGGTTCTGGGTCAGTCCCTTTGAAATGGCTGCTGTGCTCTAGTAATTTTTTCAATTAATTCTTAACAACTGACAAAACTTTGGATCTTGTCAAAAATCATTCAGATTTTTATAGTAGGCAAGAACATGGAACAAGATTAGCCTGGATTAAGAAAGATTCCTACATACATTATCACCAAGGTTATAATTATAGTTTAGCTCTCCCTTTTTCTTTGCTCTCCAAATAATGATTAACTAGCTCAGCAGGGTTTTCTTCCCTGCAAGTACTTTCTGAATACTTTTATTAGCATAGATGGTAGAAACACATATGTGGATTCCTTGGTTGACTTATGAATAAATTGGGCAGATGCTATGTTCAGCTAGGAATCTTATTAGATATATTTTCACAGAACTAAATTTTTGGACATGTTCAGTACAGAACAGAACCCGTATTAGTCAATCTTATGTCCTCACTAAGTCAAGATGTGACCAAGGACCAGTTCTCCAGCACTGTTACTTAGAGAAACCTCAAGATTATTTTTCTATTGAGTTCAGACTTCAAAGAGGTAGAGTATGTTAAAGGGCAAAGTCAAACCGTATCTTTTTTTCACCAGAAACTCTTCAGACAGATAATGAATCTACCTTTAAGGTCTCTTCTCTACAGAATAAAAAAAAATGATGGCTGATTACATTAATTGTTTGTCTGTAAAACAAGTACATAAGTATGAACAATGGCATGAATTTTTTTTGGTCCCTCCTTCAGCAGAAATCTTATAAATACTCAGCCAGGCGTGTCAGATAACAAGAGATGTTAAATCAAGAGTTCATTAGTAAATCAGATTAGATTATAGACACTAAATTATCTATAACTAATGTCACAAATGTTCTAATCACTTAAGCTTAATTATTTACATAGGATCTAGTTTATAGCTCTGCCTTTTGCTCATGAAGCCTGAAGAAATGAAGTTTGAATCCTCTACAGCTCCAGACTGTGGTGTGAATCCTCCTGTCGTAACTCAGGAACAGACACATTGCTTAACTAAAGTCACCAAAGCTTTAAATCCTTGCACCTGGTCAGAAGTGGCCATCCACTGAGATCAATTTTAATCCACATCACACATTTTCAGCCAGTTTGATATGTTCTATATTTTCTATAAAAACATCTTTCTAAACATCTATTTTGATGGTGGTTTAATGAACTCATTTTGATCACATTCATTTAAAAGCAGAATATCACCATTGCTAATATCCAATACATAAGTTTTAATGTGAATGAAACACATTTTAATCTAACAGGAAAGAAATGTCACTGGTAGTTATACAGACTGGTAACTTTCACTGAATCTTTCTCCAAATGTTGTAACAATGTGCTGTTCCCTTCCCCTCCTTTTGAGCTCTCTTCCCATTCAAACAAAGCCAATTAAAACTGTGAATTTCTGACTTCTTTTTTAGGACTCGTTTATATAGTTCCAAGCATAACAACTACTTTACTAATGCTAGTTACTTTTCATGCCATTGGTACTTATTTTGCTTTACAGTCAAGTGGGGTCCCAATTCTGGAAGAATTTTCTCAGAATTACTCCATCAGGAGTTTTTTCCTTCTGGGGAGCTTGCAGAATTGAGCCCTTAACTATTAAAGAAACATGATTTACAATGACAACATGTTTTCCTCTCGGGATCTACAATTTGAATTTTGATGACACTAAATCTGGTATTTATAGATTTTAAAATATTTTGAAACAGGTTTCAGTCTCCTCCCCAGGAGTGTGAAAACTGCTGCTCTGTTCAGTTTCTGCATTCCAAGCTCTCTAGAGCTTACATTATTTCAGCTGTTCATAAAAAATGTGAGTGTGTGCTACTTCTTCAGCAGGGTTGCTTAAGTCATGGAGAAAGAGTCTGATTTCTCACTCTCTTCAGGGAACAATAACCAAAGTATGGTGAAACATACCTACACTCTTAACAGATTTGCAGTCACACTTAAGACCTTTATTTCAAGCTCCAGAGAGTGGCCATGAAGCTCTTTCAAAGTGCACAAAGCTGGGCAAGCAGAGCTATTTCTTGCTGCTTGTGTCAGACTGCATTTCTTACACTTGTACACATAATTTTGAACTCCTCCTCAATTTTTTTCTTGTGAGCTATTCCATGGAGTACTTCCAAAGCATAATTAAAATCAACATGGATTTCACCATACTGCCATTGGAAATACTGCTTGAGCAGTCTTCATGCAGCAGACTTTGGGTTGGGTTGGCCCCTAACATGACAAGAAGACAGCCTTAAATACAAGAACCAAACACAGTCTTGAATGGTGAAATTAGAGAAAAATGCTCAGAAGGATCTGAATTTTTCTCCCCTTTAATCCTTATTGATTTTAATCTGTTAATGAAATTATTTTACATGTCCACAAAAATAGTGATTTTTAAAATATTTGTCTTCCAAATAAATCTACCAGAAATGGAAAAATAATCACAAATATTTGAAAATTAGTTTCTCTAATTGGTCAACGTTTTGTTTCTACTTCAGACATTTGAAATTTCATTCAGTTGATCTGTAATTCTCTTTCCTCTTTCAGAAAAAAAAACCATTGTTTCAAATCCTATAATTAACACCTGTCATTTTGAAAATCTTGCATCTAAAAACTCTTGATGATTTTGCTGTGTTTCCAGAATGACCAAAAGCCAATAATTTTAGCCAAATACTTCCTTTCCCATGATGGATTTTGGATGAATCAGCATTTATATTTAAAGAAATATTTTGGTGAAAGAATTCTCACCAGGTCTATAGCCAGTATTCCTTGTCTGAGGGGAAAAAATAAAAAGGAAACATGAACTTTGATATTCTAGACATTAAGATTGTCTTCCACCTGTCAGGATATCAAATTTCTGTAAGCCTGGGATCTCATCTTCACCCAGTCACAGATTTCCCACATAGCCCTGAGCAGCTTGGTAAGTTATCCCTCTTCTTTAATTCTCCCTTCTTCAGTTTTTTCATCCCTGGTTAATAAATGCATGGCAAGGCAATATATATTATATAAGGCCAAATTGACCCCTGAGGTGCCCTGACATCCTGACAGAATGAGATCAGCTGGTCAGGAGCAGTGGGAGGGCACCAGCACCAGCCCTGAGTGGTGAACAGGTTATGCACTTTACATTTAACAGCCCTTTTCTCCCACAGCAGTGACACGAGGAAACTGGCCCAAATCTGAGCCCACACTGCCCCTCTCCTGGAGATCAGCCAGCCCTACTGGTGTGTACCCTCCCCTCACATCTCTCTTCCACCTTCTGCCCTAAGGAATTGTGCTGCTCTTCCAGTCATTCCCATCTGTTCCCAGGTAGCCAAGAAGCACAGCAGAATGCTCAGGAGTGTATTACATGCAGATGTAATAGAGACCGTTGTATGTATGTAACCATGGAAGTCTTGGAAGTCTTCAGGGATAGAAGGAGGTTCTGGTTTGCATATCTCTGTGTGGTGACATCCAGGACCTCCATAACTGGGCTTTGTTCTCCAGCATATATGGTGAGAAGACTGGAGTAGATTCCAAGTTACTTCTTGCTTTCTCAGAAGAGGATCTCTAACCACACCATCAGCATCCTCGCTGACGTGTGATACATTTGTGTTTGTCAGCATCAAGTTCATAGCCAAGATGGGTCCCATTATGTGTGCGCTAAAGACATAATGTGTGTGCTAAACACATCATAAACCATATTTCTTCTTTAGCATTTTCCCTTGGACATAGTATTTAGGGCAGTGGCGTCACTGGCAGATGCTCTTGAGAGAAGTGCTGCTTACTTGAAATTAAGGGTAGGAGCCATAGATCTGCTTCTGTGAGCAAAATCTGTGGTGATGTCAATATACTGTGGAGAGATTGCACAGCAGGAGTGAGAGTGAGATAGATATATTGACAGCCAGACAAGAGGTGGGTAGGTGTAGAGGTAGGTGAATAGGAGGCTTGATAAAAAGATTTACTCTACAAATAAATCTAACCAACGTATTAAAACAGTGACCTTGAACAAAAATAATAGAATTATCATCATATTGCAGTGTATTGTGTCACTGAAATATGAAGAAAAGGGGATATAGGCAAATTTTTTAAACTTTGTACATCACCAGCTTAGGTTCTATTTCACTGCAGTATGAGCATTTCTGTCTGTGCATTTGGGAAGAGAGCAAGGCAGAACACATACAGTAAATACTTCAGGAAAGGATAAAGAAAATCCACATCAATTGTAGAAGGATTGGACGGGATCCCTGCTCACAAGCCTGAGGATGGAAGAAACTACACAAGTCCTGATGATACTGAAAACCTTTTCAAAGTGGGGGATTCTAAGAATGTGAAAGCAACCAAACCAAGAAATACAGCCTAAAACTACACATGACACAATCCAAGCTGTTCACTGTGGGGCGGGAGGGAATCATATCAGACAGAGCGTTAAGTGTTGGGAGAGAGGTAATGGAGGTAATTGAGGCACCAGCACCAGAACTATTCAATAATAGATTAGATAAGTAGTAGGAATAATGTAGGGGAATATCCTGCATGGCACAGGGAGTTGAACTAAATCACCCAGGAGGAGAATAATTGGAATTATAGATCTGTTCCACCGCCGCTAGAAAAGAGTGGTACTGGTGCAAGTATTAATTTTATTAAAAACTAAACTGGAATGTGCACACTCTCAAACATAGCCAAAAGCCATATATAATCTATTTAGGAATGAAACTCAACCCTGTTTCACAGATCTATATATTATTGTGTTAATTTTAATTTTTGCAAAGCTGATGCTGTGTGACACTGGAAAAGGATTTGATCTGCAAGGTCTGTTAAAGATAAGTCTCTGCTCCTTTATTTCATCCATGTTGGAAGTGTGTTATGTTTGATTTGTGAATCTGACATTTCGTTGCCCTTTTTTTATGTTCATAAAAGATGGTTTGGAATAGTCTGAATTTATAAAACAGTCTGAAAATAAAAACTGTGTATTCCTCTGATCCTTGTAGCAGAAAGCAGAAACAGCACTGGAAAATTAGCACACACAACTTTTCATATGATGCAAGAGCTTCTCCTTTAACCATTTCTAAGAGCTTGGTGTCCCACACATCTCAGGTCCTGCACCTAGCAAATTAAACCATTTGTTTCTCAGCTTTTTTATTGAGAGAGGGACTCATTTTATTCTTACGGAAAAAACAAAGATCAAAAGAGACTCGTTCCAAGCCACTTGACTTTGGTATCAATACCCCAGTGAGTTTACTAGATATGTTACTCAGTCTCCAAGCAGATCTGTGAGGATCAGAATAATCTAGTCTAGGCTGACAACATCATTTCTTCAAAATGCAGCTGTAGAGTGAGAAGCCACATGTTTGCATATGCATGCCTTTCAGAAGTTGCCAGTCTCTCCTCAAATTGCTTTCACTTACAATGTTTCTGGGTTTGCTTACAGCAATCCCCAGCCAGATTTACTGTGCAAGGTGCTTTCAGTTCAAGCGCTGTCCCCTGCCACTGCTGTCACCATCCTAAGTAACCCCTTCACACGTGAACTCAGAGGATTCAACAGAAAACATGAGAATTCATTGATCCTGGCATCTGACACAGGGCAAAAGATTTTTCAATAAAGGGACAAGTAGGCATATGAGGGGACATTTCCCCATTGACTTAGATCAGAGTCCAATGACATGACAAAGGGGACTGATGTCTTAACTGTATCAGTAATCTCCTATTTCTGATAGCAATGCTTATAGACTCTCTGTCTCCCTTGAGACATGCGAGTGACTGAAAGATTGAGTTTCATTAAAGGTGGCATTTGTCTTAATAAGTGAGTTGCTAGTTTTAATACCTATTTTCAAAATATTTTGCATTTCTAAATCAGTTTTTTTTAAAAAATCATTATTTTATTATAATATTCTACTAACAAAATAACACCATGGAAATGCTAAGAAAAAGTCTGAAAACAGCCTGTTGCTTGCTATGTTTTTAATTCTGTGAGCTTCTTAATATGAAAATTTAACTGAATTTTCCAGATATTTTTTCACAGGTTTTATGATGCAATCTCTAAGTTTACAATGCTAAGCATACTTCTTTTTTCATTTAGCTGTTATCTTTTCATCTATTTTGCCTGCATCCCAATTTTACAACTTTACCACGTGGTTATTAAAAGCTTGTTAACACAAGGATACATAAACTAGTGCCATTCTCCTTACCCACTTAAATGTCAGGTTTGGTAGTCTAGGGAAGCAAACACATATGTGAAGTAATTATTTAATAATGGAAATTGAATACAGATATTTAGTTACAAATCCACAAATTGCAGCGTGTTTTAAAAACACATGCACATCCTACCACATAGCATTTCCTACAGAGTAATTAGGGTTCTTTGCATCTATAATTTCACACTGATGACTCTCTAAGCAAACACTGAAATTACAGAACAGAATTATACCAGAACAGCTCCAGACTGCTTCCCTTGTGCTGCACAAAAGGCAGAGTTATGTCACTGTATGGGACACAGAAGTCATCAAACAATCCTACATGTACAAAACATGGGAGACTGCTAAAGCCAAAACTTTTTCAACTATGTAGAGTTTTTCAGTGTTTTATTATATGCTAAAGCACATACAAATATACCTGAAAATACAGGTATTTACTCAGCTGATAACTGGGAATCAGTGTAAAGATATTATAAATCTGTTTGCATGAAAGAACGTGGGGATGTTCAGATCTTTATCAGTCACAAAAAGGATTCACTAAAACTCAGCAAGACAGTGAAAGATTCAGTAGACATTGCAACCATTGCAAGGGAAGAGTGAAAGACATTTATCCAGGGGTCCCAGCTATTTATTTGCAAAATAGATCTAAACTTGTCATTTATTTACAAAAGAATGAGAAAAATGGAATATTTATGTTGTCAGGAGTAACTTAAGGAAGTGTATATATCTCACAGTGAGTACAGTCTATACATGTGTAGGCTGATCTACGTCTCCCAGAGGACTGGAATGCAGACAACATTCTGATTAACTGGCAGACAAATCTCCTTTCTGATTTGAGCAGTGGTGTCAATTTAGAAAGCTATAATAACTGCATACAGGGATTCTTTTTCAGTAAAATATTTCTGTTCATGACGTTTAGAAAGAACTAAGAGTTCACACCAATCTCACAGTCAGGTTGTCTCTGTGTGTAACTTTGCTTTTCTCATTAGTGGTCACAAATAAAACTTTGAGTGTTCCCAGATAAAATCTATAGGCAGAACTGAGGTTCTTGTAGCTGCTCCATAGCTGGTTGTTAAAAGAAATGAGGAGCTGGATCTGGCAGACTTGGGGAGAACAGCTGGGATCAAAGCTAATCCAGATTCAATCAAGTGTTGATCTTCATCAATTATTAAATGACATCCCCACTTGATAGGAGCTATGCTGGTTCAGTAATTTAATTCAAAATAGAAGACAGCCATGAAAAAGAAGTTCCCCAGATGATTTCTCATATGATGCATCCTCTATAAAGGTTATACTTCTGACCTCTAGATCTAAGTGTGAAAGTAATGAAAAAAATCAAAACTGTGGGAGAGGATCTGTTGTTTAATAAAGTGTCACTTCTTTCTGTGTAACAATTCACAAACTGATGAAAAACCTTTGAGCAGGCAGGTGGCCTCTGCTCCGACCAGAACAGCTCAGAAATCACTGTCCCAAAGGACACATATGACAGCAGCAGACTGAGGAACCAAAATTCAAAGGTGAGTCTGTACAATGAGGATTTACACAGGCATCACTGCACTACATTTGTCCTCAAAGTCCCCCATCATTTCTGGTCTGGCACAATACCCAATTTTCCTGGTGGACTCATGATTTGTAACTGGTTTATTGGGTTGCTGACTCCAGATACACCTCTTGATACTCTGACCACACAGCTGCTCATAAAAGCAGCCTCTGTTGCCCACCAGGACCTAAAAGTCTCACAGCTGAGCACAACAAAATTTTGCTTGCAAATCTCTTACCTGCTGCTGTGGTTCTGCCCTCCTTAGAGCCACCTTCAGGCATGTCCATGTCTTCCTCTCCTGCTTCTTCTAATTAACTGCAGATTTTCTGATCTTGCAGACTTTCTCTGCTTGNTCAATTTTTTTTTGTTTGTTTGTTTCTTGTTTAATAAACAGTTTTTTCCACTTTTCTCCAAGGAGATATTTTATCCCGAACCAACTGGGGGGAGGGGCCAATTGAATCTGCTTCCTAGAGGAACCCCTTTGGGAATTCTCTTCCAAATTTGCCCTAAACTAGGACAATATTCTCAACTGCTTATTGTGCTAAATAACTTGATTTTGATGATACAGCTGTTGTGCCGTGCTTGCAGTGGACATTCCTTTACATTTTTTTTTTTCTAGAATGTCTGGTAATGTTTTCTGGTCTCCATTGGATTTTACATAAAGACCATCACCAATGTAACTTATGTGTGGAGAGCAGAGAAGAGGCAGATATGATTGCTCCCTCTGTGCACTGATTACATTGCAATCACCATTTCCCATTCCAGAATTCACTGTTTTTCTCTAGAGTTAAATTCGCCTCTGATATAAAAGGCTTTCTCCTTTTAGGAACAAAGCACTTCCCAGGTACTGCAACACAGAATAGGACAAAAGATAAATATTCCTGAATTTATGCTTTTTGATGGACCCTATTTTGAGTAATAAACACTTTGCAGGTTTTTATTTTAAGCTCTTTATATGATCTCTAAAGTGACAGAACTGGTTGACAACCACATCTCAGGATGCAAGAGCATGTTCAACATCAGTGTTGAGACAAATGTAAACGCACATTTAGTTTCAGGCATTTCCAAGCCTCTCCACTAAATCCATAACTTATTTTTTCACTATGGTTACTGTTTTACATTGCAGCTATGAGGGTATTATAACTTCAGATTCTTCAAAAAGGAAAAGATCTTGAGGACTCAATCTGACAAATTCTGCTCTGAGTCAGACATTTTCTAGAGGTCTCATCCTTGCCTTCTCATCAAGTGTTTGTAAGGGAAAGCAAAATCAGGTCAAGGGCAAGTTTAACCTGCCAAAGGAGCCCACTGCATATATTCACATGAATAGGAAAGGGAAATAAACTTTACAGGCTTTCCAAAAAATAGTGCAGTTAGACCTCCACTGCACAGAAGAAGCAGAGAGATCATTTTTACTGTGTGCCTCTCCAAAATTATTTCTTCCTGTTCATTATGATTTTGGATCATCCATGTTGTTTTTCTTCTGGGATTCTGCAATGAATTTTTATCTTCCTTAAGTTTTATTAATTTTGCCTAGATCCAAATGAATCTCCCCTGGAAGACAAAGCTATGACTCCTGTTTCTTTGTCTCATTCCTCTACTGTCAATCATTGGTGCCTTCCTTGCAAAACATGAAAAATTACTACTTTTTGGGGTAACACTGCAAGCTTTCCTCTAGGCAGATGAAACCTTTCTTTAGCATACAAACATATAAAATGTGTAGTAAGTTCAATTCTTTCCTTAAAAAAAAAGGAAGAAAAGACAAATTATCATTTCAAGTTAGCAAAGCAAAAAAAAAAAAAAAAAAACAACCAAACAAACAAAAACCCAAAAAAAACCAAACAAAAAAACCCCAACAAATGCCAAATCCATGAAAAGGGGAGAATAAGCAAGGAAGTTTTCATATTCTAGATCAACACCTAGTAAGGCCATGGGGCTATGCTGAGTAACTCTTCTCTTTCTGGTCTGTAGCACACATTCCCTCACCTCGTGGAGGTGAGCCCCAGCCTGGTCAGGAGCAGAAATCTAAACAGCACGGGGGTGGACAAGGCTGGCACAGTGTCCTTTTTCTGGCCCATCAAGGTGTTTGTGTGTGTGATGATTAGAGAACAGCAAAACAAAACAAAATGATAACTAGTGCCTGGTCCAGCCTCCTGATCAGGAGACTCCAGTGGGAAACCAGTCCTGGGGGAGTTTTCAAAACCTTCCAACAGAGCAGATAAGTGAGAAAGCTTGCTCTCCAGCCGAAAAAATTGAATTTTCTAATTCTCAGCATGCTTTCAGACAATAAAAGTAGTGTGATTGGTCATCCCAAGCTCTGGGAATTTTATAGCATAACAGGTGATATGAAAATCAAGATTTCTGGAGCTGCTGCACTTAGAATGAGCCTTGTGAGGCTTTTATGAATAGGTGGAGGAGAGAGAGATTGAGCAGACTTTTAAGCTCTTTTATTACACTCTTCCAATGAGTAATGCATTTGTGTATGTATCCAACGCATTTTTGTATGCATCCAACTGATTTTTAAATATATTTTCCTGTTGATAAATGTCATATTTAATTACCAACTACTTTTTTTTTTTTTTTTGGAAGATTCAGGCACTAGGTCTTACTCTTATCTCTCTTTCCTATTTAGTTTATAGAGAATTCCAAGGGAGCCTGCTGGTACATATGTGCCATGCCTAGCACAGGGCATCTCTCAGCACGGGCAGGGCTTCTTGTTATTCTAATAATCATCAAAAAAAAAAAAAAAGATCATTTTTTATGAGCTTTTGATAGACAATATGGAAAAACACACACTTCTCAAGCAGTCGCACCACCTCTTTTCATTGGGTCAAACCTTTATAGCATGTTTTTAAATCTCAGTTCCAGCAGCTAATTAGCTCTAGCACTGTTTGGAGTTGGGATTGGATGTTTGGTTTGGTTCAGTTATTTATTTGTTTGTTTGTTTGTATTTTTTTCTTTTTTTTTTCCTCAAACTGCTTGCTAGCTCTGTCAGAGTTTTTGGGGATTTGAGGGTCTGGGGTTTGTTGGTTTTGGTTTGTTTTTTTTTTTTTTTGGTTGAGGTTTGGAGTTTTTTGGTAGATTGGTTGGTTTGGGGGGTTGTTCACGGTTTGTTTGCCTGTTTTCTTGTTTAGTTCTGTTGTGGTCTGTTTCATTCCTTGAAGTCTCCCATCAACAGGTTAGCCGTACAGTGGCTTGTAGCAATCTCCTGTTGTAGTAAGGAACAATTAATAATTGCAAACACAATTGTTTTGAGCTGTAAAAGAAATGTCAGTAATATTCAGTGTGATCAGCATTGACTGCTCGGCTGGGAATCCCGATACATCCTGAACTTGGTTTTCTTCAGAGAAAGCCCCCTTGCACCTGGCCGTGTTACCCTGTGTAGCAACAGTTTGGGTAACGCTTATGGCCAGTAATCTCAGAACCACCACTTTTACCTTGATGGGAAACGAATATTTTGGGGTAGTTATTTACTGCGCCTTGCTACACGGCTGTTTCGGGCGTTCGTTGTTCATTAACTCCTAACAAGCTGCGAAACCTGACTGCGTGCTAACTCCTCTTGCCTGCAGAACTACTCTTCCCGCTGTTTCTATTGAAAAAAACAAACCTCCCGCCGTTTTCGTGGGTTCGTGTTTTCCTTCATTTTGGTTCTGTAACTCCAGCAACAATTTGAAAGGAAAAATGGTAAAGCAGGGAGAAGACTGACAACGGTTCGATAAATGTAGTGAAAAGTAGATTAATTGCAGAATAACGATTTCTTATATGGTTGTTTTTCACCATGAAGAAGTAGGAGGCTGCAGTCATGTGGAAGGACAGTGTCTTTAAATAAAGTTTAGTTCCATGTTAAAGAACTTAAGGAAGGGACCCTAATGTATAGATGTTGCATCTGATTAAACTTCCATTGGTATGGATTTAGAAAAAGATGGATTTGCTTCCATTGGTATTAATTAATCTGGCAATAGTAGTCAAGTAATGGGGTATAGACATGGAAACATTAGAACAAACAACCAAAGGAAAGTTCTGAAACAGATCACCAGTTATGAAATATAGACAAACAGGAACCATAGATCATCACTCTGGAAAATGTGTTTTTTAGCCACGGAGCAACTCGCAGACTCAGAGGATTTTAATTTCTTTAACTATCATTATAAATTCAGACGAGAAAAAAAGCGTGAGTCCTGCGGTCCAGACCATCAGTTTGTTGCCTGCACCTTCCCGGGAGCGGCAGTTTGGGGAAACCTGAGCTATGAAGTGCTCAGTGCTGAGCTATGAAGTGCACCCGGCAGGTCCCCTTAAACCTGCCCCCTTGCTGCACTTGCTGACACCACCCTCACCACAGCCTCGACTTTTTTTTTTTTGTTTTTTTCAGAGCAAGGGGACCCTGTGAGACGACTCTTGCTACTTGGCACTGATTCAAAACGGATTAAAAAGCGAGAGGAGAGGTCAAACAACACTTCTAGATCGCCGCAGCGGCCAGAAAACTTCAGACGGCCGCTGAAAGCGTTTCCCCGTGCTCGGCCGGGGCTGGCCTCGGCTCCCGGCTGCGGCCCCTCCCCGGCTGGGGGCGAGCCCCGGCAGCCGCCCCGAGCCGCGGGGATTCGCCTGCGCCGCGGTCCCCTCACTGGGCCGGGGGATCCTTGCGCATCTGCATCAATTGCCCACGGAAAGACAAACGGAAGAGTGAGAAAAGGAAAGAAAACCCCTTCTTATCTAGCCGAAGCAACTATCGTGCTTTTTTCCCCACTGGGAAAATCGATGAGTTGCCGTTCGCGGATGCAAGGGTGAATTTCGTAATGCCACGATTATGTTTTTATTTTTAAATTGTGCTCTTTATTTGCAAAATAAAAACCATCGATGAACTCTAGGAAATATCTTTCCTTTGATACTACCTAGTAGTGACTATTGAAAAGGCAGGAGTTTCAACTTTCTGAAAAGGTTTATTTCCAACCTTGGGATATAAAGCGTGTTAACTTAGAAATCAAAGGACGACAAAAGCGTTTGCAAATTTATATGTAGATAGATATAAAAAAAATTTAAAACCCCACTTCTTTACCCTAGGATAGCAGGTAAAACCGTCCCACGAGATTTCGGTGGGCGGGATTAGCACAAGAGACAGCTTGTCTTGTTCTGTTAAAACATCACACGACCCCCAGTCTGAGAACCAGTTAGCACAAGACATGTAAGAGAGATCTTGGGGTGTTTCCTCCGAAGGGGAAAAAAGCAGGAAAGTCACAGTTTAAGAACCAGATCTGAGGAAATGTGTCTACATTTTGATAATGTAAAAGGGGAGAAGCTACTCGCAGGGATATTAGAGGAGGAGAGTTTGAGATAGAGAAGCACAGAGCGGCCTTCGCCATTTACCAATCTGTATGAAACGTGACTCGGTTCACGGCAAAGGGACCGCCACGGTGCTTGGGACAGACACGGGGACACAGTCCCCAGGGACTGAGGCAGAGCACCGGCCCTCCTGTAACACCGGAATGGGACCATATGGGAGGGCGGCAGGCAGACCACGTCCCCGTTTCTTTAGTGGCTCCGTGTTATCTCCTCCGTCCTGACCACCGAAAAAGCGCTGCAAGAGGGAGAGCGGGTTAGCACCGCCCTTCCGAGTTTAGCAACGTGTCGGCAGCCCATGGGCATGCGTGGGGGGAGCCCGGGCAGCCCTTCCGTGGGCCGGGTGGTGGCTTTGGCGAAGACGGGCACTCCACCTGCACAGCGAGGTCATAAATAAAATCGGGGCGGCCCCCGGCAAGGGAAGGTCGGAGGCCAGGACTATACGTCCCCGTCCACCAGGCTGAAGTGTTTGCCTGGCCCGGGGAGGCAGAGGTAGGGGATGGCGCTGCCCGGGCAGAGCAGGGGGAAAGGCAGCGGCAGCAAGCAGCGACTGAGCAGGGGGCTCTCCTTGTAGAGGGACGGGAAGGAGAGAGCCGAGGCGGCACTGGGGGGCTGCGGCTCCCCGGGGGGCTCTGCCGGCCCCGGCCCCTGGCCCTCGGGCTCGGATGACATTTGTCTCTTGAGCTTGTTGCGGCGGTTCTGGAACCAGATCTTCACCTGGGTCTCGGTGAGGTGCAGCGCGGCGGCCAGCCCGGCCCTCTCGGAGCTGCTCAGGTAGCGCTTCACATCGAAGGTGGACTCCAGCTGGAACACCTGGCTCTTGGAGAAGATGGTCCGTGTCTTCTTCCTGCCGCCCGCCGCCGACGATCTGCCGTTCTCCGCGCCAGAGCCCTCGGCCTCTCGCGGCGGCGGCTGCCGGGGACCGCGTAGCC
>VXBC01008432.1:344880-418884 GCA_013399945.1 Ploceus nigricollis | reverse complement strand
ATTTCTTTAGTATAACGTATAACTGGTTTGGTGTGCAATAATGCTGAACTGTGCTTGTGAAAATCGTGTATACTCAGTTGTATTCCTGAAACACAAAACCAGGATGAGTATAATTCTATATCTGCAAATGCAACACTTGTACGTGCACGTCCGTGTTTATTGGGGATTTTTTTAAGCTCGCAGTTATGTTTACACACTTTTTGCATTGCTATAGTGACATTACTAACATTTCAGGCTTCCTGTCCTTAGTGCTTAATATGATGATGAGAATAAAAGGGGCGTGTGTCTCCTGCAGCCATCCATCAGGGTAGGAAGCAGAAAAAACTTGCAATGACGGTATTTTCTTAATTTAACATCGGAAAGGCATCCTTGGCGGCTGCCCTTACGCCTTTCGGAGTCACCTAGCTGGAGGTAGCGGGGACGGAGGAGTTCCCTTGTGCCGAGGGCTTTGCCATCACCCCGGGCTGCCCCGCGCCGGGCAGGGGCCGTGCCGCAGCTCCCGGGCCGTCTCCGCCGGGGTTCAGCGTGGCCGTGGCAGAGCGAAACTTTTCCTTCTCCCTCTCCCTTCTCTTCCACGGCCATCTCTTTGCGGCACCGTAAACCTTTATTTTTTCAGGCGGGAGAATGGAGAGACTTTGCCTGATGCCTCCCGTGGGTCAGGAGGGAGAAAAAACCACGTGTTTTCTACAGAGCTGGCTCTGAGACCGGGTTTAAACTGGAGGTGGTGGGGCCTCTTATTTTTTTCCGTCCTTGGCTCTGTTTCTTTCCCAGGTACATGTTTTTCTCCGAGGCGTCGGAGACTTCCAGGTCCAGGGCAGCTCCGCGAGGTGCGGGAGGGCCGCAGGCTGAGGCCCCGGCCCCGCTGCCAGCGGGGTCTCTTCGGCTGAACAGCCCTGGCTTCCAGTTCGTGCCCACCACTGGCCTGGGATGCCCGCCGGCCGCACGGCGTGGGGTGCCCGTGGGGTATCCCCCCCGTCACCATCTCCGACGGCTCCTGAGCTCGACGGCGGCTGCCCCGCAGAGGGCAGACAGAAGTGGGGATCTGGGGCCGGGCTCCGTGGGGAATTAGCAGACGGAGGGCTATATTTGGGGCCAAAAACGAGTATGTGAGTGTGACAAGAGCCTCCAGTGAGTCACGGTACTGGCGGGCCGGCCACTCCCGCCGCTGCCCGGCCGCCTCCCGCACGGAGGGAACGGCTTCCTGCAATGTGAATGCAATTACCCTGCTGGTGTTTGATGTCTCCCCTCGCTCTCCCTTCACTGCCTCGATGTCGTAAAATAGAAGTGAAATGAAAGGCAGGCTTTATCGCTCGCGCCCCTAACCTCTGCTCCTCTTTGCTTTTAAGGGCGGCGATTTTTGGAGCCCGGATCTTTGCGGGACGCTGTTGACCCCCAGCGCTGCGGGCAGAGGTGGCTTTGGGCAGGGGCATCATGCTCCCTTCTCCGCGTCAAAAAAAGCGGTGCTGAACAGATCGCTCAGTTCTTGACACGTTCCTAGGAGATCAGATGGCATCGCTGAGGGTAAGGGAATTCTTGGCCAATATCTGCCTCTGGTTTGATGTATATATATATAATATATTATACATATTTATAAGTTATAACTATACACATAAACCCGCGTGTATATATATATATACACATATATGTGTGTGTGTGTGTGTACTTAAAAATAGTGTTTCAGCCATTTTCTGTTCAGGTATTTACGTATAAAAATAAAACAAATAAAGGCTGTATTAGCATCTTCAGTAACTAGTCGTGAGCCACCAAAACGCAAAAACAGTTCCTAGAAAGCAGTGTTGCTTTTTTGTGTCCAAAACTCCTTCAGAGGAGCAGAGGTGGTGGGATGGTTGGGATAGCTGCTTAGAAGCAATAATAAAACAAGAAAACAACAAAATAACAAACGAACAAACAACCTCCATAAAATAAAGATCAACCAGAAGATGATTGCACCCCCCCCATAAGCCTCTGTGTAACACCTTCCTCTTCTGCTCCTTTTTTGGAGAGGCGGGGGCCCGCTCACCTTCCTGGGAGCCACCCAACTCTCCCTCTCGGATATCTCTCGTCCCTCTAGAGTTTGCCAGGTCTCTGCACAGGCTCTGCCGCCCTCAAAAAGTGGCAGGTGCGGAGCAGGACCCAGGAGTGGTGAGTTATGTCCCACTGAGGCTCGCAGGGACAAGTAGAGGGGATTTTTCAGAGGGGTGTCCCTGCCAGCCCCCACGCCTGGGTGGAGGTCCCATGTTCATCTCACGGGGATAACCTTTTTTTGGGCGGCCCCTGCGGCAGGGAACACGAAAAGGACGAGGACACGGCAGTGGGAAACTTTTTTTTGCAGGTAGAAAACCCTAAAGCCCCTCAAATGTGCGTTAAATAGCACTTGAGTGCAGCAACACTTTGTGGATTACTTCCTAAATTTGCAGTAAATTTTAACGGGTCCCTGAAGATGGGGAAACAGAGCAAATTATTTTTCTTTCCAGTGTATTATCTTTATAAACCCAGTCCAGCTGAATTCTTCACCATCTGTGAGGCTGGAAGAGAACTTTTCCCCTCTCAAGGACGCTGCACAACCCATGCTGCATCCCATGAATGTGTTCATTATTCACAGACAGTCACTAAGTGCTTTGGATGGAAACTTCCAGGCTGTGGCATGTCCTGACTGTCCGTGGTGTCTGTTTATTGCTCGTTAGAGATGCCATACAACTCGCAGCATGAATAGCATCGCTTAAGAGCTGGCTTCTTGCTAAGTGAGGGCTATTTTAACCCATGTTAAATTATCGAACTGGAGAATGTCTTTAAGTACCTGAATATATTAACTAAGAAAACAGTTTGAGAATGAGTTTGGGGAATACCTATTCCCTTGTGTTAAAATCTCAGGGCCCTTTCAGAAATATTTAATTGTTTGACTGGAGATGGGGAGAGAGGGAGAAAATAAACCATCAGCAAATTACATGAGATGTTAAAATAAAAAAAAATGTAATCCCTGCAGAAAATGAGATAACAATTATAATACAATCCAGTTTTAAAGTGACTTTTCTAGAAAGGTCTTTGGCATTGATTTCCATATACAATTTTAACCTTTTTTTTTTTTTTTTAATGTACAGTGAGAGAATGCATGGTTTTATTGGTACTGGTTAGGGTCAGCCACAGGAGAATTATGGAGGTCATGTGAAATAGGTGCCAATAAAGCTTTTATTATTGTTATACAGACAAAAGAGCATTATGGAAAGAGATCCTTACCAGACCTAACCATGGATATTTTGTTCTGTTAACAATCACGCTGAAAATACAGAGACACTGTAAAAAACAAAAAGCCCTGACTTTTCAAAGCTTTTCAGAACATTAACCTATTATCAAGTAAGATTGTTGAAACTATTTTCCCCCAGAAAATTAGGGTGTCCTGAAATGAAGCACTGCACACAACTCATTCTTTTATCTAAATCAAAAGAACTAAGGAGCTAGAAACAAAAATCTTGCACTGTCAAAAGAAAATTTTACTCTCAATTTTGAAATAATATTTAACATTTGATTTTTCTGTAATGCAGCATAAAAAAAAAAGAATTATTTTTTTGAATAACAAGGTACTCTTTAGTTTGTTTGTGTGTATCCACAGTTTGAATCTGAAGATTTTCTTCCAAAACTTGAAGTTGAGGATTCTGAAGTAAAAATTAAAATGCTGTTCCCCTTCCTTTATCCAGTCTTGAATTATTTTAGCAGAGCACTAAACTTTGTCAAGGGCTGTAGTGAACGTCCACATGTGTTGATAGATTGGATTCTCAGATCAAACTTCAAAAACTGTTGGAGCTTAGTGAATTTTGTAAAAACTCATACCTTCTTAAATCTGATTGACTCAGGAGTTTTAGATTAATTCCAGGACAGGGCCAATTTCAATCAAAGAAAGTATTAAGACCTTACAGTACAAAACATCCTTTGTACTTTTACAGTTGTGTAAAAGGAAAATTGATTCATGGATCAAAGTTAGCCCCCAAATATTGTTAACATTGGAGTAAAAATCATATTAGGTTTTACTTTGATAGTAAAATATTTCAAACCATGTATATGCTATGGGGATAGTCTAATGTTCAAGAAAACTTGAGAAAATTACATTAAACTATATGATATTAAAAATCCCATGTAGTTATGATTTATATTAATAAGAAGCAAGTGTGCTCTGCATAGATAATAAACAGAAAACATCTCCTTTCCACTGACTTTTGAGTCGTTCATCATAAAGGAAGACAACTATTCAACCTTTAAAACTGTCATTAGATCAAGGAAACTGTTTTCCCTTGTCATGTGAAAATTATGCTTCTCTAAATCATATTTGAGTAAAGCATACATATACCACCTCCAAACAAAAACTCTTTCACCAGTGATATATATGCAAATGTAAAGCCATAAGTTTTTGAGTAAGCCCAGAAATAATCTTTACAGAAATCCATAAGTAGTTAGAGTTTATGTGAGTCATTAAAATCTGGGTATGAATGTAGTTTTCAAATGGTTCTGCAATAGATTATAAATGGTTTTGCAATGCTCCAGCATGCGTGGAGATACATATCTGGAGATATATACAGTTACATACATAAGAATATGTTTATTATGGCATACAAAAATTACATTTTCATACAGCATGAAAATAGTGTTGAAATGCTTTTAGAAAGGCTTGAACCTAGTCAAAATTAATATTGTAATGAAGTCAAATCCTAATGTAAATCCATGGAAACCCCAAATGCATTCACTTTCTTGTTCTGAATTATTTTGTTATCAATTCTGATTAGTCCTAGAAAACCCTGAAGCAGTAGGAAGGCTGGGTCAAGCACTGAGTGAACTCGGTGGTAAAGCTCTGTTTGCCTTCTCTCCTGGAGCAGCACTGGGAAGTGCTATCTTCCCCAGGATCTCAGTGGGGCTCGGCAGGAAACTCAACCGTATCTGCTCCTTCTCATAAGATTCCCCTTTGACTTCCCAAGCTCCTTGAGTTGTGGTAGGATGGCCGAGCCAGTTCCCACAGTAATTCATTATGAAACCTGAGCACCTCAGCTCACATTCTGCCCTTGCCAGGACATGAGAAATCAACCCAGAAATTTACACAAGCCTCTGGCTATGAATAATAAAATCTACACTGCAGTTAACTGAAATTGGAGCAATAAGTGGCCTTGCTGCAGGAAAATTTCCATATTAGGCTTTGTAAATGCATGTCTTGCCCAGAGGAAGCTAAAGTTCTATTTAAATGAAGACAGGACTGGAGAAGTGAGTGAGGAGAGCTGAAGGTGCAGCTTAGCTGTCTGCCATACTAAGTGGGAAGAGGTGCCAATGTCCCTTTTACATCCTTCTCTCAATCAAAATTCTCCCCCCACATCTGCTGCAGGGGGACTAATCAAACTAAGTGGAGACTTCTATGTTTAACCTTTTCATCCTGTGCTCCTCTTAAATATAGAGCATATCTAACCAACATTTTCCACATGTTTAGGGGGCAAACATCACACAGGAAAAGTCAGATGAGTTGCTTTGTGTGGCCCCTTCCAGCTGTCTGTCTTGGGGAAGATTCTTGGTGCTCCATGACAACACATGCCACGGTGCAGAGGCATGAAGGCAGCTCTGCAGAGAAGATGCAGTCTACTGAATTTTGTGAGGGGAAGAGCTCAGCTGGAGGTGGCACTGCTCTCTTTAGCCAGCACTCTGTGATGGTGTGGCCTCTCCGCTCCAGGGCACAGGTGACTTGGTGTTGCCTTGTCCTGCTCAAATGCTCCATATGGCTTGGCTTTCTTGTCTGAGTGTGCATGGGCAAGTTAAAAAGGACCATGGCATAGGTTTGGGCATATGTTTGTTCACAGTCTTGCTGTAAACTTACTCTCTGGAGGTTTTTGGCCTATCAGTCCCCTTTCAGTCCGTGTCAGGGCATTTAGAGGAGGATAAAATCCACAGACTGCTCCTGGTGGATATCAGACCCCCCTGTTTTGGCAGGGAAGAACCAAGCCATGTCACACCATTTGCACTTAGGACTAGAGGATGGAGCCAGCAGGGGTCCAGCCTGAAGCCCCCAAACCCTTGTGGTGCATCTGGCAAGGGACCACAGTTTCCTTAATTTCCCTTCTTTCCTTAGGGAAGAAGAGGTGCCCTTTCATCATGGTGTGCAGTTGTGGCAGTTTGTGTAGGTGATAAGTACTTTGCAAAGGAGACTACTCCTTGCCTACACTTCTTCATCTTCCCTGCCAGCATCCTTGCAAAAGTCTGGCAAACACCAGCCCTTTAGCAGTATTTATAGCTATATCTCTATCTGATGAGCCACTCTAAAAGTAGGTTAACTCAAAACATACCACTTTGCTGCTTGGAAATACAGATGTGAAGGGATATCTGGTTCTAATATACAGATCACCTTATGGTGTGGCAGGTTTCAGTTTCCACAATAGAGAGTGCATTTGTGCTAGGAGTGATTTAAGCCATTTGGGACCTTCAAAAGCAGAAATCTTTCATGAACCTTATTGGAAATGACTACACTTGGTGAAAAAAAAAGGAAGAGAAACTAGAGGGGTGATCCAAGATCACACACATCTAAAGAGTGGAAAGGAAACCTTTTCAAATGTTGCATTCTCACAGAAAATGCCTTAGATAAGTATTTGAGAAGTATCTCCATTCCTCTGTTGAGCTATGAAGTCCTGTTAATGCTAATGGAACTATAATTTCATTGCACAAAGCTACCAGATTTAGTAAAGAATAGTCTGTTTATTAAATATTAACACTATCAATCATTATACTTTCTACTGCATTTTCCATTTTGTATTTCCCCTTTTGCCAAGGGAAGCAATGAGGAGGACAAAGCAGGTTTTTCCTTTCAGATACACCTGGTGGATTTGAGCTCTGATATTTCTCTTTCCCTCAATACACGGAAATCCCCTAGGAAGAGCAAAATATCAGCATAAAGATCATCTGTACAGATTGGAAAGAAGGATTTTGCCCTTGGGTCCAAAAGCTGGAATGTTTTCTGCAGATCATAGACTCCATAAAACATATGTACTTAATAAATAAGCAAACAAGCTTGTGCTTAAGTGAGGCTTCCACGCAGTAAAGGAGAACAACATTTGACAAGTTGGGGTTGAAGGTTTGACATTTACACCCCTTGTATCCCAGAGCCACTTTTTTCAAATATCCACTTTTCAGGTTCACAGCGACTGTGCTTTGGTGATGCACAAGAGGAACTTTTCAGAAGCTTATACCAGGTGATCTGATGGTGCTTCTTCACAGACCTGAGCGACCCCATGCAGGAAGCGCATGGAATAGGTCTGCCTTGCCAAAGGGGGAACCAAATGAGCTGAGAAGCCTTTCCCTCATCCCCATCTACCTTCTCACTGCCTGCACAGGTCAGCAGGGAAAAGAGCAGAGGGGAAGCAGCTGGAACAACACCAGCACTTGGGGCTTTTGGCAGCCCTCTGCAGCAGGAGCTTGGGGTCTTTTTGCATCCGTCTTCTGTGGAGCTGTCAGCAGGTAAAACACTCTGCTGTGTTTCTCAGAGCTGCTGAAACGTGATGTGCTCTGTCTCCACCTTTGGCGGAGCTTGCCTGACCCTGCCTTGCTCCTTGCTTAGGGTGAGGCAGATTCAATCCCCTTGGCAGCCCTGACGGGTCACCCAGCCTTGGTCAGGCCTGAGGAGCTGTCCTCTTACATTTAGCAAGAGGAAAAAAAGCCACCAGCTGCTTGCAATTGCTAAGACACTAAGCACAGATTTTGCTTTCACAACTGAGTGTTTGACAGTCATGGTAGCCAGACTTAGCAAGATCTTATCAGTACAAAGGTCTGACAGCCAAAGGCCTGAGCACCTCCAGATCTCCACACCAAGTCTCCACAGGGCTGGCTGGGATGGAGGATGCCTGTGTTAAACGAGGTGGCTCTCCACAGCAGCAAGCACATCATTCCAGAGCCTCATGGTCCCCACTCGGGGCAGGAGCCAGACAGAAGTCAGGTGTCAAGCCTGATAGATTATCTTGCCTTTCACCATGCAAGAGGCAAGAGTAAGTGCATCCCCTCTCTGTGCATCCCTACTTGGCAGGGATGATGGCTCCTGAAAGTGCTGCCAAAATCGCTGTGCAGAGCATTGACATTAAACCAAACACCTAACTTCTAGCTGTTTGGTGCAGGTAGAAAAGAAGCCCACCTTTATTTCTTCATTTTCTGGTTGTTTTTATCTTGTTTGGCCAGAATCACCCTTTCCCCTTCCTCCATTTGTGCCTCTTGGTGTGAAGAACTGCAGAAGCAGACCAAGGACCTGACTCATCACTCCATCTTTAGCTTATCCTTAAAAATGTATGCACATAGCCTCAAAACTATGTCAGTACAAAGCTGCATGGCAGCCATTCCCTTTCATAAAGGCAAGTTCTGTGTAATTTTGACCAAATATTACATGCTACAGTGAAGTCAAAGTAAAGTTCAGTTGAGGATAAAAAACACAGTAGATTATATTTGCTTAGATTTGTTGTTCTTTTAGTTCACAGGGATAAAAAACAATGATTCATCTGGAACTCTTCATTTCCACCATAATTTAAATTGTTTTATTAAGTGCAACAACTATATTATTCCGAGTTAACTACATTTGGTTATGTGTTCAATTCAGGAAAAAAAAATGGTGTGACAATGAAATATTTCCTTGGACTTTTTTTGTGTTGATCTAGGAAGTCTTGTGGGCACCCACCTCTGAGATCAACAGAGAATTAAAAAGAGACTATGATTCAGAGTCAAAAAGAGCAAGAATCTTTTGGCCTGATGCTGGGTTGTTCCCTTCTATCTTGTGCTGAAATCTCAAGTGTTTCTACACACAGGTTTTCCCTTCTCATATATTTGCTGATGCCAGTTTAAAAACAAACCAAAACAAAGCAAAAACCCAAATCCACTGAGATCTGACTCAAAGAGGAGATACCTTAGCCTTATGAGGTATAAATTAAAGTGCAGGTTATCCTTGAGAAATATGAGTTTGAGGAGTCTGAACTACTTCTTTCCATAAGGACCAAATCTAATGATGGATGGGAAGGATTAATGAGGATTTTAGCAGCACCTGTATCTTGCTGATTCTAAGTAACACTCAGTATTTAGAGAGCTTTGGGAACCTTTCTGACACCTAACAAGGACTTATAGATCCTTTAGTTTAAATTTAAATTCAGATTAATATTCCAGATTAGTTTGCTACTACCAATTTTACAAACACTAACAAATGCCAATTGTTGTATCTGTACCTAATCAGATATTAATCAGGAAATGTACCTGCAGGTTATTTAAAATTCTACCACAATCCGCATGATAAAGAAAAGAATCATAAAAATCCCAGGGTTGTCTTTCATAGAGTCTGAATCTGGTATGTAAATTTATATGGCTTCCACTTGACAAGAGTAGTTTGGATCTGAATGAAATCTGAGGAAATAAATTATAAAGCTGTGCCTTTCCTTGAGCTGAAATCTTCTGCATCTGACCTATTTCAAGGTAGTGATTTTGACCATAGGCCACATGTTCTTTGTTTTGGATTTATTTCTATTCTGCAGTCTTATCTGATATTTCTCCCATGAGCACATTTAGCCAGCCTTCCTTGGTATGAAACACTACACTTGTGAGGCAATGCATGGGAAAGAATTTTTGGTAGTGGGAATCAGCATTTTGCATCTTTTCCTTATATAAATTAAGTCAACAAGAAAAGTGTCTGGTCATTCTGCACTGATTTTAAAAGCACATAAAATTCTTCCCTCCCCACTGCTTTAGTTTCCTCTTCTAATCTTCCTTCAAACTATGTGCCTGTATTTACTCGAAGCTGCAATTAATGTAAGCAAAACATAGGTGAAAATAAGATTATACAGAGGAACATCTTTGCTAATCCTTGACTGGAGACATGGTGTGAGACATGAGACCTTTTAATTGCTTAAACACCAGGGCAGGGTTTGGTGTAACTGAAGACCAAATGGACATTTTCACAGTGAACTCAAGGCTACATCCCTTTCCTGACCAAGCACAGACCTCTGCAAAGTGCTCCCAACACAGCCTGACAGATGTGTTTTTCTCATTTCTCACTAAAAGTTTATTCAAAGTGAAGCACAGGTGAGATCTGTGGTGTAAAACAACACCAAAACTGTTCTGGTGCTGCAGAACCCTTGGGATGCTCCAGGTGTTGTGAGAGCACAGTGCAGGTAACCCATCTCAGACAAAAGCCACTGCTGAGGTCCAGGTGGATTAAGATTTTCTTCTAACAGTTCTGTATTGCACAATCCAAATGTACACTAAACTTAGATCTGTACTTCTGCCAAGTCGCAATTTATAAATAAAAGGCTTCAGAGCAAGCCAATTTTCCTACTTAGTTTTAATAGCTAATACTCTGAAAACCTCAAGGCTAATTAAACTGTTCATTGTCCTGCTGCATTTAATTATTCAGATATTGATCTAGCATCTTAATACACAAGACAAAATGGTGACACATTTTATATTTGGAAATGGAAAAAATAGGAAGCAGACCTGCTTTGAAAATCATTTAGCAGTTAAAGACTGAGCTCAAAAAGCATTTCCAAGTGTTGATTTTTTTTCATGAGCCACATAGACTATTTGTCTACTTAAAAAAAATGAAAAAGAAGATAAAGAAGGAAAAAAAAAGGTAGAAAGAATCCTAAAAACAAGAATCCCAAACAAACAAACAAAATCCTACAGAATTGCCCATAAAGCCTGCCTCAAATTTCACATCTAGCTGAAAAAATACCCTACACAGTAAATTGCCAAATCCATATGTCTCTACAAAGATGGAGACAAGTCATATGCAAAATCAGAACAGCACAGGGCAATGCTGTGTTCAATTCTGACCCTACATAAGACAACCTCTGACCTTGGACTAATAAATATTTAGCTTAAATATTACCTTAATTTAGGTCCCCATCTTTTGATATGGGACTTGGTCTTGCTGGGTACTTAGCCTTGGGACTGAAATAAAACCCCACACAATACAGAACAAACTGCTCAATAAAGACAACCTTGTCAAGGTTCTTTTTTTGAAAGAATGAGTTTGTGCTCCTCCTTAGGTTTTTTGTTTGTTTATTTTGTTTTCGTTTTGTTGGGGTTTTTTTGTCCCCCATTTTAATGTCTTGGAAATATCATCTCATTCTAGGAAGCTTTCTCACTAATTTTTTTTGGAAAAGCTGTTTTCTCCTTCCCAACCACAATATGTGAAGCTTTTGGAGAATGAGAAACATGAGATGTTCTGGGTCCACCAGCATCACTTCCACTTATATTGTAAGATAAAACAGAAAAAGAGAACCTGGGTTATTTATAGTGGAAATAATCTATAATTTAGCCATTTACACTGGCCTAGACACCCTAATGTGCACAGAAACTTATGGATGTAGCACTCAGTCTGTCTCATCCACAGGACACTCTTAGAGTGTGCTGTGCCCTAAGAGTGCCTAATAACCTCCACTGACAGTGAGGACAGCTCATGCTGACGTGTCCAGAACATCGTTAGGTTGTTTAAAGGCAGCTACTTAGTGTGTTTTTATACTCCCAAAGTCATCCAAGATATTTACACAGGACTTCAATTATGACCCAGGACTTTTGGGAGACTCTCATGGTGCTGGAGCAGGACCATTTAATGCTACATGGCTTGAGTGATACCAGACACATCGCTTTGATTCCCACCTGCAAAGACCGTGAGACAAGTGGCATTATTAATGTCAAGGTTTGTAGGTTTCCTGTGTTGTTTTGGTTTTTTTCCCCAGAGGACACACTGAAAAAGCAAAGTGATTTGCCAAACCATAGGCAACAATTCCCACTGGATTTGATTTGGCCTGCTGGATGTAAGCCCTGTGGTCAGAAGATCCCTTGGAGGAGAGCTAATTCTCCTGCTATGGAGCAAGAAAAAGACAACTACCGCAGAGCAGTTCAGTTGTATTAGCTGTCCCTCCAGTGACACTTGGGCTGCCTTCAACTTGCTTCTGGGGCACAAGTAAAAAAGGCAATGAAATCAGCAGAAGACGGTGGGGTGCTCTTGACACCTCTGAAATGGAGATTTCATTGCAAGAGTAATGCAGAGGGCTGACCCAGCTCTGGGGACCTCTTCATGCAAGGCAGCACAGACCAGACACTTTGATGGGAGGGGCAGAGCCAAAGGGCCACAGTGAGGCAGCACAGGAGAGAGCAACAGGCTGTAGGAAGGGCTTCCCATGCCTTCATCCATGCCAAGGTTGTGCTTCCTCTCAAGACTTTGATCTTGCAAGCTGTTAAGGTCCTATGGCTGGTCATTAGATAGTTCTGGAACCATATTTTTGTTGGAAAGAAGTAAATTTAAAATTTTTAAAAGCAGCATGTATTTCAGTACAATGGCTCAGCAGGGGACTGACTTAGAGCTTGACAAATGGGAGACATTGTTTTATGCAAAAATGCAGCGTGCTCTGCCTTGCACCAGGAGGAAGCATGGATTTTCCCTTAACTGGATCTAACACTGGTTATAGGTAAAATATCCATACAGGAATAGCATATGGCATGTGGTCATTATTGCACAATTCACTGGCTGGTAACTCCTATGCTGTGTCTCCAACTCAGAGTAACTGACACCAGATAATACAGTTGGGATTAATCCAGGCCTTATGAAGTGTTCCAAAAACTCGGAGCTAATTACTAGGCTTGAGATTCCCAGATTGGCATATGGTGTTAAAAAATGTTGTGCAATTGAAGGGAAAGCATAAATTTTGCAAGAGCTGTATTTTGCCAGAAAATTTGCTTTCCCCTCCGATTGTTTATTGCTAATTGCAGGGAAGTGTCTTACATGTGTCAGTGAGTTTCTTTTTGAATCTGCTAGTCCAGATTGTGGTGCCTTTTAAAAAGTTACCTTATAAAAACCTTCAGAAAAAAATCTGGTTTCCAGTCTGGCAAAGACAGTAGAATTGACTGTCATAAACTATAGCAGATCGCTTTGCAGTCACAATAAAATCAAGTTTAATAACATTAAAGCTTGTACATGATGGGAAATTCCCCTTTAAATTCCTTCACCATCTGTGCTTAAAAGTCAGCCATGAGTGTTTCCCTTCCATTTCTCCTTTCCTCAGAATGGTTAATGCACAGACACAAGTTTTTGAAGGCTATACTCAAGGTGGGGTGTTGGAAGGGGAGCAGAAGGACCTTGGCTGCGCTGGAGTGAGAGAGTGGCATCTGCTGATAGGTATCAGGGACTGAAATTTCACTCACCAGAAACTGTTTAATCGCAGAGAAATTATTCAAGAACCAAGTTCGTTGTTAAGCCTTTTCTCAGTGAATCTCCCCTGCTCAGATTTTGGAATTATTGCTGAAATAATCTGCTGGAGAGTTACAGAAATTTAGTTACAGAAATAACATTTATTATTTATTTATTTGTTTCAGGGTATATCTCTTTACTGCAGCTGTCCGAGCCCTTCCTTCTGCCATCTAAACAGCACCATCTTCAGGCACATTTAAAACCTATCCATTACCCAGCCGTGACCTAGCTGTTCCTCATACTGGGAATGCTCTTTTTCTGGTTCTGAAATTGCACATCTTCTCCACCTGTTTTTTCCCTGGGCATCGTTTTTAAATCTTGACTCTTGTCAAAATTACTCTATCACCCCAAGATGCGACTACCAAGCCCCTTCCAGTTGCACCCATTTTGTCTGTATGATTGAATCTTTTCTCAGATGGACACTTAAATTTTCTTTAAAGCGTTTCACCTTCATACCTGTTTCATACTGTTTACTTCTATCATTCACTGTGATTTTTTTTCCCTGATCTCCTCTGTGGAAAGGCCAAATCTATTTTCATTGGTAAGTTCAAACAATATATTTCCACTTTCGGTTTTCACCCGTGAAAGAGACAAAGAGATTTCTAGATTGACTATATTTTGTTATCTCCTTGTCTTGAACATTTTTAACACAAGTAAAATCCAGTTAAGTCAAAAGAAATACATGAGTTATTAGGCTCTAGCAATTATGTTTGTTTCATAGGTAAACAAAACAAGTCTCAACTTGATGAGTATTAAAACTACAGGAGCATGCAACAAGAGATAGTACATTTATAATGCCATCATAACCACCTACTGTTATTTATCCCAACAAAATGTCATTTGCATGGTTTGTTTATTCTTCGTGGTTTTTTAATAGTGCAAAGACAAAGAAACAGGAAAAAAATCCACGCAGCAGGTCTGCGCTCAGTCACTGTGCAGTTTTCTGGAGCTGTTGGAAGAGGAAGCAGAGACAGGCAGAGCCTCATCCCCTTCATCCCACCACCCACCCGTGGTCTGTGTGCCAGGAGGATTGTAAAGCGACTTAATGTAGTTCTTTTTGCGAAGGTTTGGCCTCTAAGAAACACAATAACTGCTTCTGCCCTTTGCTTGACAGCTAGCAAATGACGGGGAGATGCAGTCCCTCCTTCCTGCCCTCTCCTTGCAAAGAGCAGCACAGTGCTTCAAGGTACTTCAAGTACTTCAAGGAAGGTGCTCACATCCAGCATTGCCTCCACTGAGTTTCCCCCGACTCCGTGGGATCTCTCCAAGTGTGGCTACTTGTGGCTACTGCAGCACTGATAGAGAAAGCACAAGTCCTCCCGCCTTCGCTTCGTTAGATAGACCAACAATGTGGTGACACTTGAGGTTTTCGTTAGTCTTTATTTGGGAAAGAAAAATTCCTCAGTACTAACCCCGCTGGATTTGCCAATTTTCAGCTTTACCGCGAGAGATAATTTTGTCGAAGCTTCACGTGGTAATTACGGCTGATGTCTGCACGGCGTCTGCAGGAAATGCAGCAGCAGGCAGCGCTCGCCAGGTTCCCGCGCGGGTTCCCAAAGGAAAGGAGAGCGCAGATGCGCCGGGGGCCTGTCCCCGTGTCCCGGCGTCCCGGGTGTGTGATCCAGACGCGCAGCTCTTCAGACACTGCATTTCTCTCGAGAAACAGAGAATAACAGGGGTTATTGCTTGCCCTGCTCGGCCTCCCCCTGCCCGGCCGAGAGCCGGGACGGGGCACTCGGCGCTCGGGCGGGGCACTGCGCTTCCCCGAGGAAGCGAGAGGGAGATGGGAAAGGGTCTCGGCCCTCGGGAGCCCCACGCCGTGCCGAGGTCCGAGGCTGGGTAAAGCATCCCCTGAAAGCCGTGTCTCATCCCCTTGGCCCCGGGGCCGAGGCTAAGGGGAAAGGGCTGTGCTGAGGGATGAAACTCAGCGCTGAAGAGGGGCGGCAAGGTTGTCCCTCACTCTGGATAGGAACCAGATTGCTCGTAATAAAGAGGCTTTGCGATGCAAAAATATTTTCTTTTCTTTTTCTTTTTTCTTTTTCTTTTTCTTTTTCTTTTTCTTTTTCTTTTTCTTTTTTTCTTTTTTCCCCCTTTCTTTTCTTCATTTTAGCCCTTTTTTTTTTTGGTCTGGTTTTGTCCCTTTTTTGCTCTGATTATTTTACTTTCTGAGATAAACCCATTTTTCAAGTTCATTTCGTTTTGCCAGACCCTGTCGGCCCGGGAGCCCAGGTTCACGGCCTCCCTTAGGAAGAAGCGGTGAGGAGCTCGCACTTTTCCCGACGCCTTGGCGGAGCCGGGCCGGGCCCGCCCCGTTGGACAAACGGGACCAGCGCAGCCGGCTCCTCAGCGGAGAGGCGAGGAGGGATGGAAGACGGGACTAAATTTCTGTCCACACAAAGCAGCCTCCTTTCGCAGCTGGGAGGTGAATTCGATCCGTCCCCAGCGCCCCTCGGCCAGCCGGGCACCCCCGCCCCAGGGACCCCGTCCCGGCGGCCCCAGAGCCCTCCGGGGTGCGGAGCCAGAGCCGCGGGGCCGCGGCGAGCAGCGATCGAGCCCCGACCCGCCGGGGCTCCTCATTCCACGGCTTTCCCTCGCCCCTCAATAAAAAGATGATCATCTTTACAGGAGAACACACATGCGAGGTGAGGGTATCCTCACAGAGCGCTCCTGAAGGAAGGAATAATTTTTCTTCAGGCATCTGTCTCCTTCCCCCCTTTAGCTTTATCCCAAAGGAGAGGAGTATGTTTTGTTTTGTTTTGGTTTTGTTTGTTTGTTTTGTTTTTGTTTTCTTGCTCACCTATTTTTTCTTTAAAGTTATTTTTAGAGATTGTTTCTGTCTTTATTGGCTGTTCAGAAAATTTCCACAATATTCAGTTTTGTTTAAATAAAAATATTTTTTTTTTTTTTTTTTTTTTTTGCTAACACTCCCAGGGATAGGACCAAACACAGATTAGTCTTAAATTAAGTCACAAAAAATAGGTGGCTATCCAAGATGAAAGATAATTCCCAGCTACACAGGTGTCATGTAGGAAGGCCTTGCACCCAGGTGTTCCCTACTCTTTTCCAGGTTTGACTTTACAAAGCTGAAGGTATTTTAGAGTAAGTTTTGATCCTTCTCTAGTATGCACACCCTCTGTCATTTCTCTGTTCTAGAGCCTTGCTCAGATCCAAGAAACTTCTACCTGCTTTTGTTGTTGTTGTTGCTGTGTCACAAATCAATAGCAGAACAAGTATATTTCTCTGAGAAAAACCCCACAGAGGAGTGCCCTGCTCCCTGTGAGCCATGATACAGCATCTGAGCCTGGGCACTGAACCCTCCATGAAATGCCAATCACAGCTGAAGTGCTGCACACAGTTTGCAGTAGGTTTTCTCCTCTCACTTCTGCACTTACACCTTCTTTCTCTTTTCCCCATCAACGGGACTCTGCAGAGCCCTTCTCCAGCTAAGCATTTTTGTTACTACCCCACATTTTGGGTTTACCTGATTTACTTTGCTATCACTTCTGTTCATACCACTCCTCTGAATTTTTTGTTTTTTTCATACCCAGAAATGATGGTGTCTGCGTCTGAACTCTGCTCTTTCACATAATATTGTCAACAGAAACAATATTTTTAAAAAGAGACAGGTTTAAATAAAATGTAGAGAGGATAACCAGAACAAAACATACACCAGATCCTTCCATTCTTCAAGGCAGGGTGTCTTTTTTCCTTTTTAGAGTCTTCTAAAGTCAGTAAGATGTTATTCTGAGTTGGCTTTTATCAGGAATCTCAGATGTTATATCAATATATTGCTGACAGAATTTCCTGCTTCATAGAAAACAAGCACCTAACTATAATTTCTGCAGCAAAAGAGATGCTAATCTGACTCTTCTGTGCCAAATCTAGAATATCTTCATTGCCAAAGATTAACATTGTTTGTGCTTGTGCAGCTTTGTGAGATACAGACTCTTCAGGTAGCCTGTAACCTCTGGCTGTTTCCTGGCAATGTGATAGGTTGTTAATGGACCCTAATGCTGGGGAGATGCAAATCTGTTCATGCACTGAACATCTTGGAGGTTTTGCCTTCCAGAGCTTTTCCAGTTCTGTAAGATATTTAAGCCTCTGAAATCAATTTTGGTTGCTTGGGAATTCATTCATAGCACTGTGAAATCTTACCTACAAAGTTCTTCAGCATGAGGAAATGCTGGAACTAACTTTGCAAATTTGTTCTCTATGATCATGTTTTGGGAAAGTCAGACCTACAAGCAATTAGTATTAAGAACACATGAAAAAATTAGAGAATACTGAAAGTTATTGCCCAGACTTTGGTTCCCCAAAACACAAACCACATGTCTTCAGGGTCTAGGTTTGAACATCAAGCTGAGTTAATTCAGATCTGATCCTACATGCAATTATGGATAATTTACAGGACCGATTCCATGCCCCACTAGTAGAACTGTATGTTTGTGGTATCTGCATCTTTTTGGTGAGGAAAAGAAAATTAAGCGTAATGCAAAAACATTTGTATCGCTCATCTGGATGAAAGTATCTATATGATGTGTGTGGCAACATCATTTCTGGCCATGAAATAATTTCTCTGTCTTTTAAGAGACTTTCTGACTGCTTCAAGAGATTTGGTATGCAGATGCTAAGCAGGGTTGGCCACACACTTGCTCTCCAACAGTCCAAGTGCCTCTCTCCTACCTTGGCCATACCACATCAGCCTTTGCTTGCCCGGGGGCTGCTGAATAATCCAAATTCCCAATATAGAGAAAACAAGGTGTCTTGAGCTCTGGTGTGATCACACTCACCGAGTCACTCTGGGGAATAGCTGCCCCAGATTTTCAGATTTTTGTAGGGATTCCATTTTTTCTTCATAACCATTGTTCACAGGAGCCACATCCTTTAGTGCTGCAACTCATTTCCAGAACGCTGGTTCCCTCCCTGCTCATCTTTCCAAGGTACGTGCCTCACAGCTCCCAGCCTAATGGCATTTTGACATGCTGCTTGCAGAGTTGGGAAGCTTGGCTGCCTCATAATGATCAACAGGAAAGAGTCTACAGGATAATGGAAATCTGGAAAACATGAGGGGTGGAAGATGTGCCCTTGTTTAAGCTGGAAAAAGAAAAGGAAAAAAAGAGTAGGAAAACAGGGGACAACAGTGTTCTGTATGTAAAATGTGGCTACAAAGTCGCTGGTAATCACTTATGAGCAACTGAAGAAGAATGAGAAATCACTTAAATTTGTAGCTAAGAAAATGAGGATAAATATTAGAAACAGAGTCTGTTTCTTAAGAGGGTATCCAAGAAAAGGGTTTGATAGAAATGCCAGGACTTATGCTACAGAAATGCAGATCAGAAGAAATATCTATCAGAGATTATCTAAAGTGATTTACTTAACTTTGATGCAGAGGGTGGAATGGTGGGAGGGTGGCCTGGATGATTGGATGACTTCTCTTTCAGTGCTTCACTGCTACAAAGCTATCTCACCCCCAGAGGCGAGGCAACTCTTCAGCTGGCTGACAGCTGATGCAGGATGGAGATTAAACTCAGCTGAAGATTGACTGTGGTGGTAGAAATATGTTGATTCATGTGGAATTCAGGCTCTTAATTCACACCCAAACCAGCAGAGCCACTGCTGGCTTCAGTAGCTCAGCACCAAGTTCTTATCTGGCAGGCACTAACATGTCCATTTTGCTACATTTTGAAGAAGTATCACAAGATTTGCCTCTTACCAAATCCATTCCACCTCTGTGAAATATTATGGCTATTTCAGCATGAGCTGTATGGCAGTCAGAGATCAGAGTGGCACAGAAAGTGATTAGGCTATTAAGTTCACTAGGTTATTAAATAAAACTATTAAGCTTTTCAGTCTCCCCTTTGTGGTTTCATTTGAACAATTGTTACCCAGGTTTTGGATATTGAAATTACTGCCTAAGAAATGGTCTCAGTGGAGCAGAAAGGATGCACAATGGACCAATTAATAGGAAGGAGACCTGCATTTTTTTTTAATCAACAGAACTACCGGGATAAGAATTCGAAGGAGGAAGCACAGTACTGTTTTTCTGAATTCTGGTCACAGAGGTCCTTTTCATGGAAACAGAGCAGGGAGGATCAGCTTCACTTTTTTGACTCCATTTATTTGTTTTATTATGCTCTGGAATAGATTAGGAGTGCTCATACAGACAATTATGGCACCTCTGATGGGGCATGGCAATAAACAGGAGGGAGGTGGTAACTTTTTCTGTTTTCATATTTATCTGCAGTGGAAGGGAGAGAATGAGCACAAAGCAGAAGGTGGTGGAACGAGTGGATGGTGGGGCAAAGAGAGGAAAAGAAAATTAGGACAGTGGATGTAATAAGGAGAAAAGGACAAAACAGTGGCAGGTTGAAGCACAGGAATCAAATGGGCTTGGAGTCATTGTGGAAAACCACTACTAAATTATCTTGTGGTGAGTAGAAAGTAGCTGAAGAGAACGTGGTGAGGGATGTAAGGATCTAAGTAAGAGAGGAAGCAGGCAGAGACATGGACCTGGCATGGGCATGGCTGGAATTGGCACAGGAAGGTGGCAGGGTTTGCTCATAACAGCCCCGGGGCCTTCCTTCAAACGTAGCTCCAGGAGGCACAGCCCATGTCTGTGTGTGGATTTTGGGAGCTTCACAGCCAGGCCTTGGGGATGGAGGGTGGGGAAGGAGGATGCTTAATGGGGATAAGCAGGAAGGAGACAAGGGCCCAAGTTAACAAATGACTCAGCTGAGCAGGGCAGGGGAGCCCTGAGGACAGAGAGAGCAGTGTCACAGGACCCTTGCTGCCCCGCTCAGCTCTTGCCATGCATCTTCCCACCCTTTCCCTGTAACACATCGGGCCAAGGAGCCTCACTGTCATCTCCTCCTGCCTCCACCACTCACAACAGCAGAAATGGAGCCACCCTTGGCTGCTGGCACTGTCCCTGGGAGGGTGGGAGTGCCACTACTATTATTAATCTGCTCTATGAATAAAGCGTCAGGAGGAACCATCCCTGCCCTAGGGCATCTCCAAGAAGTTGCAGTTCAGATGTGTACTGCACAGGGTATCCACCTCAAAATGGGTCAGGAGAACTAAAACCTGCCTGTCTGCAGGGATTAACCCACGAGGGATCCTCTCCCAGGAGAGTGCCAGACCTGCAGCCGCAGCAGAGGGGAGGTGAAGGCTGCTATTACAAGCCTCCTCTGAAGACTGAGGTGCTTTTAATTTTAGTCTGGGAACTTCCCCTCATTACCCTTCTGACAGGATGGGTGCAGACAGCATTAGGGATGCTGGGCTAGACACTGGCCCCAGAGGAATGTCCTCCTCCTCCACCTCCTCCTTTTCTGCTGCAGCACCTCAGCGCAGGGGAGGCACAACAGCGCTTCCAGTCAAACACCTTCCCTCGCAGGATTTCAGTTTCTCCCACCAAAGGCGGCTGCAGGAGGGTAGGAAACCTCCACCCCATCCTCAGCCCGGCTCCCCACAGCCCTGCGAGTGAGTCTGGCTGGTGCCTTTTCCCAGGGCAGAAGGGGATCGCTGATTAAAGGGGCCTTCTGACCAGCTTTCCCCTAAAAGGAGCTTACAAAGCCCGTTTGTTTAACCTTTTCACAGCAGCTTGACCCTGTCATGAAGAGCAAATCACTCCGAAACAATGTTGAAGTGTGGGACTGACGGAGTCGCTCCCAGCCTCTTCCTCCTCTGCCGCAGCAGACGGGGGTGAGCCCAGCCCTGGCGGGGAACAAGGACCCTTTTCTGCCTCCCACCAGCCCCACAGCTTCGAGCGGCAGCTGGGGACGGGGCTGGCTGTGGGTGTCCGTGCTGAGGGCACAGACGTGACACTGCCAGGCCAGCCTGCTCCTCACCTCCCTGATAACAGCACAGGTTCTTCCCTCCAGGCTTTTTTTTTTTCTGAATATCGGACGAACTTAAGGGATTGTTCATTTTTTTCCTGATTTTAAATCCTTTGGCCAGCTTTTGGGTTTCTATTGCCTGTTTTACACATTTAGTGTACACCTTTTGTGTGCTTCTCAGCAGCAAAACCAGACAAATAGACTCACTGGTTAAGTTTAGAAGAAAATATTTAAATTTTGTTACATTGTTTGTTTTATGGATAGGGAAGGAACTATTCAGTTAGAAATAACAATTAAATGCTTATTGAGATTCTCAGATTTTTAACAATAGTTCTCTTTTTCCTTAAAACAAATTATCAAAGCAAGAATGCATAAATTGGACAAAAGTTATTATATTCCAGTGTTTTCATGAAGTGATTTTCTACATGAACAGGAAAATGAGTCTTAATTGCTTACCACAAAAATATCCTCAGGCGCTGGTAGTACAATTAAGAGTTTTTCTTTAAATAGCACACAAGAAAATGCAGTACATATGGTGCCATTAGCAACTTCAAAACAGTATTTGGATATTCATTTAATTTAAAACAGCATGTGCTAACACAAAACTTAACAGTAATAATAAATGTAAACTTGGGTAAGAAAGTAAACAATGCCATCTCTGTTGAGTGTGTAAGCCATTAGTCAAAACCAACAGAACCAGATTTTGATAAAAAGTATAAGCACAAAATATTTAATAATAGCTAGTTTTAAAGTCTTGTTTTGTTTGGCTTTGATTTAGAAAAAATAATAATTGTACAGAATTGTGTTTTATTGTGCTCAGTAACTTCTCCTTTGTGAATACTGAAAAATGGACAGCAGCAGAACAAACTAAATGTGTGAACTGAGGAATTGGATAAAAGTTGGATAACTTTGCATTTCTGTTACAACTGTGTGTGTAAATTTAAACACCACACTGGTATTTTGTGGTTTTACCTAACGATGTTCCGTGCAGAACACAACAGATACAACCCTGTGTCTGAGGGTGGCTTACTCAATTTACAGGTCCCATGGAAATCTAGCTGTGTTAGTGGCCAGGTGCTTAAAGAAAGATCCTTCCTGTAAAGCAGGCTAAGCTATTTAATCTCTGCCTTAATCCTGACACTTTAAAAGAGTGAGATGCTACTGAAATTAAGATTGTTTGTTTGTGGAGGATAACACAACACAGGCCATTCCCACTTGCCCTTGCAGAGGAAAACATTAGCTTTCCATCTCAGTGAATTTTATAAAACATTGCCAACTGGGAGAAAAAACTGTAGTGGCACTGACCTATGAAGTGTAAAATATCCACATTGAAACACTTCAGGAGAAACAAACAGGATGAGAGTATTTTACAGGTTTCCTTATTGTAGAGGAAGTTCCTTATTTTCACTGCCCCCTCCTCACAGCGGCTCCTGTGAGCCCTGGAAAACCCTGCAGAAATTCACGTTCCCTGCTCCCTCTCAGAGCCTGGCCCTCACTGCAGCTGCTGGGCTTTCCTTCTCTGCACAGGTGGGAAAGATAGCCGAGGATCCAGGGAGAGAGGCACAGCAAAAGGCTAATTCTTGACCCCGATGACAAATGAGTCACTGGTGGGCAGGGGGCTGTGCCTCCCTCGACCAGGAGCCCTCAACCGTGAGTCCTGCCATGGAGCACGGTGCCCAAGCCCTGCTTTGGGGAGCAGGGTCAATAAATTAGCAAATTACAATGCAAACAAGAAACATTTTCTTGGTGAGGGGAAAACATGCAGCAAGACACCCCAAGTTAAAAGGGAAGAGGTTTTGTGCAGAGCAGGAGAGGGCCATCAGTCTTGCTGGCATGTACGTCCTTCTTACTGGAGCTCTTCTACTTTGTATGAATAATTAAATCATCTTTGGAGCAAGGACTTGACCCTGCATCTCTCACATTCCAGGTGAGCACCCAAGCAACTGGGCAATAGACTCAATCTCTTGCTCTTCTCTCCCTGGCCCAATGAATATTTAATCGCCTATACAAAGTGAAGCAGCTCCAGTGGGAGGGAGTGAAAGCCAGGCGCCTCACAAAAACTCTGTAGCTCTATGGTCTATTTTCTATCTTTTTTTCTACCTTTTTTCCACAAAGTTTGAGTCCCATGGACAAAAGCCCTCAGTATGCTGGAGTGGGGGCAGTGTTGACCTCTAGCAGAGTCAGAGACGGTGGGAGGGAGGTTCTGTCTCCTCACCTTTCCCATCCATAACACGTACCCACCTACATAATTTATTTTACAGCTGATGATATTGATGGCCACCCTTGATGTATTTGCCTAACAATTTAAAGTAGTCACTTAGGCAGGAGAAGAGTCAGACAAAACCTGCATGTCCCAGCAGATCTGCCAGGGCACACGCTCCTGCTTCTGCTCAAGTTGGTGACAAAGTCAAACAGATGAAGTGTGATGGTGGCACAGACCATGTGCCCACTGGTGGGAGCTTAAGTCTTGGAAAGGTTTAGTGTCTCACATGGCTCCTGCTTTCTCACTCAGTGCTTTACTTTATCCACTGACGGATGCAGAGCGCAATCCAGCACATCCCAGCAGTAAAAAGCATAAGGAAGAGCTGCAGGGAATAAGAATGCAAAGAATGAGGTCATTCTGCCCAAGGCGCAATTTGGGTTTTTTTATAATTCCACAGGAAACTAGGCCATCCAGTAAGGTTTTTAAAGCTAATGCAGATTTTTAAAAGAAAGCACAGCTGATGTTTTTTTAAAAAATGTGCTGAGCTAGAAAAGATGCTACTCAGGTATTTCTGTAGCCTATCAAGGTCAGAGTGGAATGAGAAGTGCCCTCTTATGAAGAATCACTCCTGGTCTCACATGGTCCTGAATTGTCTCAGTAAACATTTTGTTAGAATTTTTTTTTGCTTTTAACAGGAATAAGAATGTAGAGAACAACTGTTATTTGCAACTGCACCAGAAATTCAACATTGGGATTGTTTAGGAAAAAGTGAGGAAGATATTTACCTGTTTAAAAAGATAATTGCTTATAACCTCCATTTTGCCAGGATATTGCTGCATTTTCCCCAACAGATGTTCTTTTGGGAACATTTGGGTATCTATCATCACCTCAAAGCAATACAAATCAAAACATTGTGTATTTACAAAAATAAAAACGAGATTTTGTTTTTGTTTTATTTTCCTGTTAAAAATTATTAAAAACACTCAAATCTAAGGGTGATAAAGAGGGGTATTCATGGTATGTCTGGGCTTTAAATTTAGGTCTCTGGGCTGGAAGTCTCCCCACGGGTAGACAGCAAGATTTAAGGCCCTCCAGGCAGTGGTAGTCCAGTTATCCTCTGGAAATGCCTGATTCTACAGTCTACAAGATGTATCCCCTTAGACATCATGCCCCAGGTGAGCTGTGAGCATATGGCTCTCTACTCTCCAAATTTCCCAGTCCTGGCCATAGGCTGCAGACATGGAGCTGAGACACATCTGATTCCCCACTCCTCCATTCCCAATTCAGGTATTAGAAATTCATCTCTGTTGTTTTAACTGTCTTGCCCAATTGTTAAATGAACTCCTACCAGCTGCAGAAGGGAGATTAAATCTGGGGAGCCATTGGGAAAGAACTATCACAGCAGGAATATCACCTCTCCATCAGCAGTACTGGCAGGTGGAGGAGAAAGCACAGGTACGATGAGTTTTCTGACTTCAGGAAGGGGCAATTTGCTAAGCACAGACTTGCATCGCTTGCAATGAATTAAAGTATCACTTGATTTCACCATTCCAGACCAAACTTGCTGAGCCATGGGTTTTTTCCTATTTTTCTGCAGTGAGCCTCAGTCCTGTCTCACAGAGTTTGTCGACAGAGACGATGGCAGGAAAGCGTTGAGTCAAGAGCAATCAGATCAAGAGGGTCATTTCACGGACACACCAAAATGGCTGGGAGCATTTTGTGATCCTTTCCCTCTTCTAACTGCAGGATGAGTTATCTTTGCTGAGTATGTTTAAGCTAACCTTGGAGAAGGGCTGTGAAAGGGCCTGGAAACACAAATGGTGTTTCAGCTCCTGCTGGGGACTGGAGACATAGGGGTAAAGTACCACTGCAGCCACAACCTCTTGTCACGGCCCCACAGCACCACACCATACAAATACTGTTGTGAGACCTACCTGGCTGGCCAAGGACTCAGGAATCCCTGATTCCCATTGCACAGTATTCCTCAGCCACATTCAGGACATGGATCTGGCATGCTATTTCTGTGAAAACAATGTTTATTTTATGTATTTGCCTGTGCGCTGTTTGCCTACTGAATTAGGAAGAAAGCTCTTTGAAATTGTCAAGTTTCGGTCACTCTCTGATCCTGTCTTCTGTTTCTGCACTCATGGCTGCTGTTTGTGAGCTAAGGATTCCCTGCAAACGATTTCTTATTCTCCTGTCACACTAATCTCTTGCTTGTGAAGGATTCCCAGAGCAAACCTTCCTAATGCTGATGATCAGCCAAGGACAAGGGCTAGTTTTAACACTACCATTAATTTAGAGTATGTTGCTTTGCCTTCAAAAGGAGCTTTAAGCTGTTGTCAGTGGCACCATCTCAGTTTTGTCAGGTCTGTGGGCAACGCAACCTTATTCTCCCTGTGCTCCAAAGCACCCTTCAAAAAAAGTATTTATGATGAGTTATCACAGACAACATCACTTCCAAAATGTTGTGCATCTCAAGTAGAACAAACAGAGGATAACTGCCTTGAAAAATCAACAGTCAAACCATGCTTGTGCCCACAGAGAGCTGACCTTCACAGGTGCAAATGAAGCACCCTGATGCTCGGAGGCAGGAGGGTGGTGAGCAGAGCATGAAGGGTATGTTGCACTCATGCTTCCAGATCCTTTCCAAGGGACAGGGAAGCTTAAGATCTACAAGGGTGTTGAGCGCCAAGTAGCCTAGCAGGGCTGGACAGGAGACTGAGAAACAGACACAGCCAGCAAACAGTGATAAATTAAATTTTCTCCTTATTAGCTCATTAATATTTCTCTGTCCTCTAGGTCTGTGCCCCATCCTGTTTTGGCTTTTTTCTTCACTTTCTACTTTTGTCCTATACCCAGTTTTCCTAATTAGAGTCACGGCCCAAACCTCTCTCCTTATGCTTCCTCTTCTCAGGGATGATACAAAACAATGTCAACAGATGGTGGTTTGTGTGTTTTCATGTGTTTTTCATACTTGCACAAATTGATTCAGGGAGATACATTGTGCACCCTTTGCTCTTCCCTCCTACCAGGGAAGCACAAACTGAAAGCAAAGCTCCTGAGGAGTCTTTATTCCCGCTGTTCTCCATAAAATCACACATAGCAAAACCTTCTATAACTCACTGGACTGGGGCCATATGCCTGGTGTTATGAAATATATGGAGGAAATACGTGCTTCTCAGTAGTGTGAGGAAAAGCCACTCAGCAGTTCCCATATTTTATGTTTCTGTATATTACTTTGAGCAATGCAGATATATGCCTGTGTTCAGAAAAAAATCAGCCTTATTTTAGCTGCCAGTGCCAGGACAGTACAGAACTGGGGAAGGGCTGCCCATGTAAATGTGGCTGGAAAGAAATTTTAATTTGTGATGCTGCTCTGGCACATAGGAATGGGATCTTGGTGTGCAAATGGGTGGTATAATCTCTGGGTGGAGGGAAGCACAGATAACACAGTTAGAGCTTGCCTTGTACCGTGTTTCAGATGAAGAGAAGGGAAGGACTAACATTCTCTCTGGCTGAGATGTCGATACATCACATCTCTGCTAAGATAATTTGTACAGTTTTGTTATTACACAGCTCTTTTGATCAGGAAGACCTAATGAAATTTGTGAAGCCTTTTTGTGTTGCTCTCAGGGACAAAAACCCGGCTGAGTCAGCACGGGGGGCGTCGGGCATTGAGGCTTTGCCTGAGAGACAATTCACACAACAGGCTGGTTAAGCCCCAGCTCCAACGCGCCCTCTGCATGCAAAAAATAACAGTTCAAGTGAGTGGAGTTTAGAAAATGAAAACTAATTGCTGGGGTTAGAAGAATTCAGCCAGTCTCAAGCCGTTAGGATCACAGCGGAGCAGGGAATGTCATGGAGCCAATTGGAGCAAAGCTGTCAGGGCTTTACCACGCTTAAGACCTAACCTTGGGTTGCTCTGCGATCACACAACCGCGGCTCCAATATTTGCAGGAGAATATTCTCCCCATACCCCAGCAGCGCTTCCCTCCACAGATGCAGCAATGAGTGCAAGGAATGCCGATTCCACAATACTCCTCATCACCAGCAGGATAGGGACAGACAGGCCTGGCCGTTTAANTTTTTTTCCTAAAGGAATAAAAACAACAAAAAGACAACCTAGTCTGTCGTGAGATTTCTGACTGATTGTGGAGTAATTCGGACAGAATGGAATAGAGCCTGCTCAGTGGTTCATGAACAGCACTTATCCGTACTCCATTATTTTCCCTTTAGTTTGCTTTACAAATTAGAAAAGGGCACCAGTGTCAAATTCTTGATGCAAGCCTCTGTGTGAAATGATAAGCTAAATCCTAAATTGAGGTCAAAGCTGTTCATGTGGTTCCTGCTGCTAATAAAAACGCTTTTCTTTGTTCCTGACTGCTAAGAATGCCTGCCCCATTTATAAACAAGATCTTATCCCAAAAGAGACACCTCTATGCAGATGTTAGGGAAAAGTACCTTGCTTAAACAATTATCTTTCCTCAAAAATACATTATGTTTTGTCAAGAAAAAAAGTAGCATGGTTTCATTGAGAGAAATTCATTTATTCTAGCTAAAATTCTGGTTTTGTCTGCATGCAGCATCTCAGTGTATTTTTCTGAGTAATTCACAATATGAACAAATAATTGGCAGCATCACAGAATTACCTTCTAATCATTTCACGTAAACTTCAGTTTAATTTGCATTAAGAGAGAGAAGCTGAGTTTTCCCCCACAATTTCCTTTTTTGACACTCTTTTCTGAGTCCAAAATGGAACAAAAAATGTTAAAGCAAAAGCAGCCCCATTGTGATTTTGAACCTTGCTACCTGGAGAGCTCTGGCTAACAGGATAGAAATTTGACATCATCACATCCTGCTGAAGGATGATGCAGCACCTGGGAGAGTGATGTCCTACTTAGGCATGAGTTTTCATGGTCCCAAAGCTGGGTGGAAATGACTCAGGAGACATTTGGTGTCCCTCCCTGAGGAAAAACAGCACCTACCAGAGGGATGGGGACAATTGTTAGAATTATAATTTTATCCTTAAAATCATTACTGTAAAGTCACTCAATTTTAACATTTCCATACATCTTTCAAAACCTTAATGTCTGAACCTGGCTTTTTCAGTGAGCTACCAACTTTGTTTTGTGCAGCTGTGTGGTATTCTATGTCAGGAGACAGCTGATCCCATCAAACTTGGACACCAGAAATGACTGTGCCTCTGCCTTCCTTGGTGCAGTCTCCTCTGCTGTCACTGTAAATGGACTGCAATTGGTTACTACAATCAAATAAATTCTCAAATACTGCAGAAAATTAATCTTCAGGCTTTTTTCCCCTTTCCTGGGAGAAAGGAAATCAATTTACCTAGAAATACAAGAAATGCCGCGTGGGGTTACACAGCTCAAAGCAGTCACAGGAGACAGATAATTTGGAGACTGCAGTATCCATTCCTCCTCCTTTTTTCTTTTCTCTGTGCTGAGCCCTTGGTAACTACAGTGAGATGAATTAAAAGTGTCAGTTTGAAATGGTTGGAAACGGGTATAAATTGGAACTGTCTTTGCTGAGAAGCAGAATGAGATGGGATCAGGGCTAGAGGCAAGGGAGGTTTTGGAAAGGCATCACGATGTGTGTTTGCATGTGCATGTGCATGTTTTACTACCAGGGAAGCAGAAGCACAAGCAGAGATGTGAAATCAAAGCAGGGAGGACTGTTTCCTGCTGTTCTGTTTCTATAAAATAATTTTCTAGTTAGATTTACGGGAATTCTAATCAAACAAAGCAAATTTTATCTGTAATCATAATGAATATGCAGATGTTATGATATGAAGCAGTGCTCTCCTGCACTGCTTAGAGGATATAATCCTCATCAGCTTTACTTTGAAATAGCCTAAACACTTGCCCAAATATCCATACAAGGAGAGGCAGAGTAAGGATAAGGCAGAAAGATACTTGTGTGTCTGCTCCACGAGCAGCTGAAGGGCTTGAAGGACGAGAAAAAGGGGAGTAAGGCCTATCTGAGGGGGTTAAAATGAAAAAGAAAGGGAAAAAAAAAAAAAGGAGGGGATGGGACAGAAAGAGTGCCTGGAGTCCTTGTCCCTTTTCCTCAGGGGCACACATTGTGCTCCAAAGGCAATGTACTCCAAAGAAAGTCACTGAATTCATCCAAACCAGGCTTGTGGAACATTTGCCTGGTAAAATAGTCTAGCAGCACAAACAGCTCAAAGTCTGGGCATTTCTACCAGAAAGACAGCTAACACTTGTCCCCAGCTTTAACATGTCAGGAGCTCACAGGGCTGGAGGTGACAAGCATCTCAGAAAGGTCTGTTTTACCCAACTTTTCTCCAAGGAAGTCGCAGATTGATTCCCTGGAGAGAATTTTTCACAGCACTTGCAAGTGCTGCTGTCAAAACCAGCCATGAAATGGTATTGTTGGGTAAACAGCCCATTTCCTCTCCTGTTGTACGCTGTCCCTCCGCAGAGCTCCCGTCTGAGCGAGCACGGGGAGGGAGGGCAGCGCTGCAAGGGAAGCTCGGCAGAGCCCGCACAGCCAGCTCGCCTCGAACAGCTGGAGTTTCTTCACAAGTGAAGCTCCTCTCGCCTCCCGGGGCTGCAGATGCCCTGCGGCAGCGCTGCTGCTGCGCTGGGACCCCCGCGGGAGGAGAGCCAGCCGTGCTTTTAGCCACGTCTGCTGGGAGCAGCCCTTCCCAGGGGCTGGAACTCGGTGGTCTCCGAGGGCTCCTTCCAAAACCATCCTCTGGTTCTGCGGTGTCCTGCCCTCCCCTCTCCGCTGAGGCTTGGGCTGGATGGAATTGGTTTCAAAGACCGGGTTTAATACTTTTTAAGACTAGTTAAGTGAGCGGGTTGAGATGCTGGTGTCGAAATGTCTTGAGGAGGGAAAGAATTCTGGATTTCCTGTTATTTGTCTTGCTTCACAGAATCCCATTTTTTAGTGAACAGATGGAATATTTTTGGTTTGTTGAACATTTTGTCATCACTATTCAGCACCAGCTAACCTGCCAAGTGCTCTTGAAAAATACACAGTTATTGCAGTCTCTGGTCCTCTGTTTTACAAGAGCAACTTTGCTCCTTGGTTTCCATGAATAAAAAGAACTGTTTATTTTTCTTTTTTCTTTTATTTTTTTTCTTCCTTGCCTCAAGATCCACAGACTATTCTCTATTGGTCTAAGTGGCAAAAAACTCATTCAAAGTAAGATAGATGTTATTCTGCCAGAACAGGAAAACTCTTGGATGGAACCAGCAGAGACTGGAATTTCTGTACAGGGAAATAGACCCCATTTGCCAACAGTGACCAACAGCCAAGGATAACTGTGATTAATTTTTTTTTCCAGTTGAAGGTGGGTGGTGGTTTCTATTAGCTTTTAAATGCAGAATTACAAGGAGATTTGGGTCAGGGGCTCTGCTTGGTCCAACATACCTCTGCAAATGCACTTGTTTGCTTTCTGTCCTGCAGAACCAATTAGCTTGTGCTGGGCTGAGGCACCATTTCTATGAGGCAGAATTGCCTCCTGTAGAAGCAGGCTGTGTTCCATCAGGACATAAAAGATGGACCTCCCATGGCTGACTTTGGTAGGACATTCCCCTGCTGAATAACCATGGTGGATAAAACCTGTTTTCTTTGAATTTTGGGTTTTATTTGAAGTTTGGGTTAACAGACTTAATTTTCTGTTGCATTTTTTTATTTTTGTAAATTATTATTTTCACAGTCTTTTCCAATTCCTCTCTTTTCTACTGTCTCTTTTTCAGAAATCTTTAAACTGTAAAATCCAACTGTGAACACAGATTTCAGATACAAAACACACACTGACTTTCATTCCCTGCTCCTTGGTGAAAAGGGATAATACCTCTCTCATGCATTTGAGTAGGATTTCTGTTGTAATATAGCCACCATTGCTTTTTAGAAAATCTGACTACAGTTTGCTACCAGCCTCTGGTTCATCTCAGACTGAAATGACAGCAACAGAGAAGACCATCTTATATTTTTTACTGCACTGTGACCCATACATGTGTTTGTTACCTCTGCCTCTGCACTGAATCTGCCCAAATTCAGACCATGAAGCCAGCAGAGAGCTGCAGAGTGGTTGTCAGTTTGTTTGCATCTGTCATCTCTGATATCCCTGAAAAAGAAAAGAACATGAACATGGCTATACAACAAAACTAAGACAAACAATATATTCATGAATTATGTGCATGTTTCCACTGGAGAAGTTTTGGTCTAGTTAACAGCAGAGGAAGTCAGTGAAAATTTTATTTCTATGCCTGACACTGTGTGGGGTCAGGAGTACTTTGCAGTTCTACAGCACTTTACGAGCAGAATTTCCTAACAATATGCCCAACTCCTTTTCCTGATTTCCAGTTAAAACACTCTTATGGTCCTTAGGCTGTAAATGAAAGAAAAACATCAAGAGACACACTGGAGAGAGTGGGATTCTGCCCTGTTTGCTAGGACTACAAGGGGAAGCTAGCCGAGGAAGGAATATTATATATACCCTCCCCTACCATCATGTCTGATATGGGATATTACAAGTCTTAGAGAAGACTTCCCCATGCTGCAGGAAGGAAAAAGGGAAGAATTTTCTTTGAGAGATTTTGATTCAATGACAATTAGTTGCAGAAAAAGAAGTTATAGAACACCAGATTTAAAAGGACCTCCAGGACCATCTGGTACAACATCAGAACATTTAAGCTGGTAAATTCCTTTAATTTTTTTTTTTCCTTTTTCTCAATGATTAAGATCCAAGACAAACACTTTGGCAACCTCCTATGTACTGCTCCTCAAGGAAAAAAGATGACACTACAATTTAAGTAATCGATGTGTGATTTGTAAATTCTGATTCAGTGAATTTCTGAATCTGCTTTATTACAAGTACTCATAACATTCCTGCATAACTGAGATCCAGCAGATGTTGGCAGACCCTTCCTGCATGTGTCTGTGACCATGAGCAGCAGAAGACTGCTAAAAACTCACACAAGGAGGAGCATTAGGGATTGTGGTGTTCCTCACTAGCAAAAGGCAAGTTTGTCAGTGGGGATTGGAATTTCAAGGTCAGAAATGCCAAGAAAAAAATCACTAAATGCCGAGAGGAAGGACATACAGGGAAAGAGAATTTCAGGAAAGAAAATGGAAAAAGAGGATCTGCTTTTGTGGAAGAGACTATTTGTGGCTGTTGAACCAGCTGAGGTGAATGCAAAACTGCTTAGACCTGTTTAAACTCCAGAATGTGGAAAAAAATATTCATGTGGGCAGTGTTAATATATGCCCCAAAACTGACATAACCTTGAAAAATCTACAGATGGTGAGAAAACTGAGGAAGATAAATGCTGTCTCCTCTTTTGTTGCTGAACATTACATATTTCTTCTCTTTTCTAGCCAGATACAGGTACAGCAACATTTAAAATCAGTAAATGCAGGTGTGTGCCTCAACTAGCACATGAAAGAGAGGGACACGAGCCTTGAAATGATCAAAAAATGAGAAGCTTTGGGAAAGAACAGTAGAGAAAAAGCCTGAGAGGAAGCTGAGGAAAAGTAGTAAAGTGATGCTGCAGGAATATAGCGAAAATTTACTTAAGACACGTGGACTTTGGTGGGTGTAAGCCCAGCACATCAGGCACCCACTGTGAGCTGCCCCTGGGTGCTTCATCCTTACGGGTGAAATCTGAAAATCTGCAGTATCAGACTTGTTCCAATGCATTCAGCTTCTTTCATCAATTTTCTGAACTTCCTTAGAAATCCTGATTGCTCAGTGATCCCTCTGTGAATAAATAAAAACCTTCTGAGCACTTTCAGGTATTTATTCAAGTATTTGATTTGGAGCTGGAGTCTTCTATCTATTGCAATTCAACATAGAAAATATGAAATTATTTTATATGAGGTGCTGTGGTCAATAAATTTTAAAGACAGAAGGGTCAATACTGTAAGCCTACCTACTGCAGAGCACAGACACAAAGAATTCATCCAGCAATTCAGAATTCAAAGTACATCTGAACACATCTTAGTTAGTCTTTGTCCCATAAATTAAGGACTTTAATTTTTAGCATGTCTTAATCTGATTAATGCTCAGCCAAAAGCTGTCCAAGTTACTTAATGAAAAACTTAAGTTGTCAAAAAATGAATTCAACAAATTTTTTTTTTTTAATGCAGGACAATTTCCAGTTTTCTCTGCACAGGATAGAAAAAAATTTGGGATTTTCTTATGGTTGAATTTTTATTTTCATATTCCAGTTAATATTAGCTTTTTATTTTCAATAGTAAAGGTGTATAATTATATTACTCTAAACTGCTGGAAAAATATTTTATTCAACTTAGACTGGTTTGGGAAGGTTTCTGCTAAAAACCCCAAATATTTATATATTCTAATTTAGGTCAAACTCATTTTTCAGAGACTTTAAAAGCCCTCATAAGGAGGAATACTGCCAATAGTTTTTGAACTGTATACAGCTGGATGAGGATTGTGCTTTTAAATTCATATTTCTGCCTCTGAAATTCTATTTTAAATAAACACTTGTTCAGTATTTATAGTATAAAAGCACTATGTGTTTTGTACGTTTCTTATTATTGCCATTGTTAAGATATTGATTGCAGTTGCACTAATGAAATATTTTCTGAGCCCAAATTTAATCTCACTTTTACCACTGTAGTACTTCAACAAGAGATAAGAATTAATGAATCAGTATGCTCATAGAAAACACTGATTATGAGAGACACTACTCTTGGCCTCAGACAAAAAGAATTACTGTGTGTTTTGTTACGAAGATCATGCTCCACAGATCGATGAATGCCTCGTTCAGAGCTCAGTCTGGCCATGGGACACAATAGTCCCAAGGACCAAATGGATTTTCCTGCTTCTTTTGTAGAGCCATGGGGCAGAGGCTTCCTGAAAACAAGAAGCAAATCAGTAGAGAATGTTGAGATATTGTGATGCTGTTACCAATCATTGCTTTGGAAAAACTGTCAGAAACACCAACATATCCCAGCTGCAGCCCAAAGGACAGGAAAGCCAGAAGCCTGCTTGACTTTGCATTTTGACTCACAGTCACAGAAGTTCAGAAAACTGATGTTTCTATGGTTATTTCTAAATTATTTTAATGTAGTAATTTATTTTTATAATCACTAATGTAAATTATTAGGCAGAATATGTGAGGGGAAATTAACTCTATCTTCTATTTTTCTTAATTAATTATAAATGTCTTTCATCTGTATTGCTTTATATGTGTTAATTTCTGTATGTGGGTAGTAGTTATGGTATAGCTATAAATGTATCAATGTACAACAAGGTACTTACAAACACAAAATTACAACAATTGTATTTAACTGGCACTTCCAAACTGTTGTTTTCTTGGAGCAGGAGGAAAGATAAAACTGTATAAATTTCACTGTGACAAATAAGGCAGTGTAAGATGGTCTTTTTCAGGAAGTACAAATAAAAACCAGGAAAAAAAAAATCACTTAAAATTTAAGTGACATTTATGTTAATCTTATCCTCTTTGGTCCAGTTTGACAGACTGCTGCTGTCCTGTTAGATCAACATGAACTCCCATTTATGGGCAGGAAGAAGAAAACTCTGCCTGAGACCTTATGTTGCTACTGAAACCAGATTTCTGTTTCTTGTAAGACAAGCAAATGCAAGTACCAAGATGGAGGAAACTGAATAAAATTTCAGCTTCTGCTTCTTTTTGCATCTTTTCCTCATCAGCCACTGCTGGAGAAATGAGTCCAACCCAATAACCTGAGTGGACAGTCCAACGCTGCCACGTGTGTGCCAGTTTAGCTTGTGTGGCTGGTCTGCATAGCAGTGCTACTGACAGCTGACTGAACAAGAACACTGGAAGGTAACAACACACAAAAAACCCCCAACAAAAACCCAAACAAAAATCCCAAAACATATAATACCTGGGGGTTAAAAAAAAAAAACAAAAACAAACCAACAAAACTGAAAAACCAATCAAAAACCCCCCAAGAAACCTACAGGAGAAAAGCAAAGACCATGGCTGTTATTAGCCAAAGCCAGGAAGGGAAATCACTTCTTTCAACTTCCTTCTCTGTGTCATTGCTGACTTCAGAGTAAATTGGCAGCCAGAGAGCAAAAGGAGAACAGCGGGTGTGGTATGAGGATCTGCTTCTAGGCCCCACCCATTGTTTCACTTAATCATGCTTAAAGTTAAGTGGTTAATGAATCATAGAATGGTTTGGGCTGGAAGGGACCTTAAAGATCACACCTTTTTCCAAGCCCCTGTTTTGGACAGGGACACCTACTAGAACAGGTTGTTTAGAGTCCCATCCAACCTGGCCTTAAATCAGGCCTGGAAAGTATCTAAAAGCAATGGTGTTTGGCTCTGTGGAAAATTATCCATAGCAGTTTTCTCTACTCTCTACTTTATAAAGCTTTTGAAAATCTAAAGCCATCCAAAGGATGGAAGAGCATCATTTCTCTTGAAGTTAGTTACTCTTAGTTAGTTCTCTTTCAGAAGTTACTCAAAGACATCCTCCAGTCCCTGTGACAATCAAGAAAATAGCTTTTCAGCAGTAGACATGGGCTGATTGTTGCTCTACAGTCTTTTTCCCAGAGGAAGATGCTTTGAGCCTGCTCTCCTGCTAGGTCAGTGTCTGTAACACTGCATGGTGTGCAAACCATGGCCTTAAAGTCATGGCTGTCAAGAGGACAGCCACATTTGAAAGGAACAAAACAGCCAGTTAAACATGTTAAATAAGCACTGTGTGATTATTAGCAATTATACAGTCTTTTGGACTCCTGTGGGACAATACCTGGTGAAGGACTGGCAGATAGAGAAGATCTCCAGAGCAGCTAATTCTTGTTCTGCTGTTCACCTCCCTGTTTCAGAGAAGAAACACTTTCTCCTGCCATAGGTTGTCTCAGGGCAGCATGCCATGCCCCAGGGAGCTACCTCCAGCACTGTCCCCAGACGTCCCCAGCTCTCCAGGGCCAACTGGAAACACCAGCCTGTGAACAGCCAGCAGCACAAGGGGTTTTTCATTCTCATGGGACCCCAGTGCCAGCCCAAAGAGCAAAGGTCCTGCGCATGGCCCCTGCAATGGTAACGAAGCTTCCTAGTGCCAACACCAAGAGTCTTTTGGTCTGCTGGGGAGACCTTTCTGGGGTGAAATGGAGGGAGTTCTGCTCCCATGCCTATTACTGAATTCTCCACAAAAAGTGCAGGCAAGGATGCCAATTAACACTAATTGGGTTTCTTTTTTTTAATATGTGGACACGTGTCCATTAGGAACTTGATTGATAGACTGAGACAAGTGACTCATTTTGTTGCTGCCATAAAGTAACCATTGTAGCATTTGGGGTTCTTTAAAAGGAAAATACAGCAAGTCTCACCTGCTCCCATTAAAGCCAAAGAATTTTGCTACCAATTTAAGGAAGAATTTTGTCTTTGGATTCTGAACACTTTACCTAGAGGTGAGTATTGCATTGTCTTGCAGTGCTTTTATCCAGTGCTTTTTATCCAGAGCACCTTGCTGTAAAAATAAATATAATCAGACATATTGCTACTGATCTTAGCACCTTGTGCTTTCTCTGTAAACACTCTTCAATTTTTTTTCTTGATGCACAATTTAAGAAGACCAAGTTTGAGCTTCATGTCAGTACTGAAGCTGGCTTTCAATTTCTTTGAAAAAAACCACCTATCATTGATTCATCATGAGCTGAAGACTACAGGAGTATATAAGCTTCTCTGGTGAGAAACCACTTAGTTTGGTCACAGGAGGAAGCTGACAGCTCCATTATGGGCTTGTCAGAAATCAGCTGCATTTTAAAGAGGACACCAGCTCCTGGGTCTCCTGCTTAGCACGAGGCAGTGAAGGAACAAATGCAGAACAAAGGTGGGGGACCCCAAATGCAATTTTCAGCTGCTCACCCAGAGAAGTAGGTAGCCTGCCTAAGGCATCATTCTTTCACAACTCTCTCGGCAGGGAAACTGGTCCAGAAAAATGCTGCTCATTTGGCTTTTCCTTCCCTGACCCATGGTCCTAATGTGTGGATCATATGCAAAGGCAAGATCAGAGATGACAGATGGGTTTTGCTCTCAGATACAGCCAGGTAGATGAATAAATTCAGCTCAGTGAGTTTTGGCATTTAGGAGCAACAGCTGCAAAATTCCTTTTAGCACTTCCTTGACATAAGTCAGTTGATAAACAGGAGGGTTTTCTTTCAGGGCTGCACTAGTGTCCCTGATCAAGCCCCAGCTCTCCCCAGTTTGGAGCACAGAGCCTAGCCTGCTTGAGAAAACCATGGATACAAATCTGGCCCTTGAGGGTTCTTATACATTTTGGTCAGTAAAAGTGAGACAAGGCTTTAGGAAAAAACAAATTTTCTGCTTCTATAACTCCCTTTTTGTCAACAACTTGATTTTGACTGAAGTAAAACATAATGCACAGAAATCTAAGAACTATTATTTGAATCTTGTTTAATACCATGCCATGAAGAAAGACTGAAATCTCATAAGAAAAGCTGCAGAGTTTGGTGGACAGAAAGCCAAGAATGCTATCAACAGCATCCACTGGAATCAAGAAAAAACCCAGAATTCAGGGCTAGTATTTTCTTCCTGCCTTGGTATCTTTCTTCAACAGAAAGGTTGCTAGCAGAAAACAAATTATCCACTAAATTCCCATAGGCATCCAGGCATGGGATGGTATAGCAGCATTTCTCCACACTTTGCCTTGCCTGACCCTGGCTGGATTCATGTTTACTCAGTCCTGGTGCCAGTGGCTTTCTCGAAGAAAAGATATGAGTGTTATCTCAATGTTCCTCTTAGGAGCCTGCTGATCATGAAATCACTCAATGATTCAAAGACTGTGAACTCAGCGATCTAAAATTATAAATATCTGCAAAAAATACCCCCCCAAATTATTGAGTTTACATCCCTGTACATTAGTGCCCCTCTAACAGAGCATTGCTTTGCTGTGTGTGAAGGAAGAAACATGGAGTGCTCAGATGAGGTTACCAAAGTAGGCATTTTTCTTTCTCAGATGCATTAAAAAATCCCTCCCATCTTTTTCTTACATGTACTACCAGGTCAGTGACTATGTAACATCTATTATACTGTATTTCAATGAACTTCAGAAGTGATGCTGAATGTACAGTTCTTGGAAAGCCTCAGAACAGACGTTCCTTACCATTTACACTGGCACTAGCTCTTGATCTGTTGTTGCTAACACTGCATTGTTGCTCTTAATTATGCAGTAAATTTGCCAGAGTGGTCTTTTTTTCCTATAAGTGATTCACGCACACATTTATTGCAGATGTAAGGATGCAGCACTTAAAGGTTGCTTGATTCCTTAAATAGATGTTTTCCCATCCAGGCTGGGTCATGGTGCCTCCCAAAATAACATCTCCTTTAGGCCTGGGCAGAGCTGCCAGCTGCTGTGGGCAGGCTGATGGGGCAGTAACCCCAACCCCAAGTGTTCACCACTGGCCCCTTGGGGACAGTAGTGCCACCAGCCAGCAGAAAGAGGGGCTCATTGCTAGGTGACACGTGGGGAAACATCAGCCTAAAGTAGGTGAGATGATCCTCAGCTTTACCTGAATTTCAGAGAAATGCTCAGTTGGTCCAGGACAGATGCACAATTGCCAATATTTCACACGCACAAATAAAACCCTGCTGTGTTGGGGGTGTGTTCAGCCATGGACTGGAAGTACCTGTATTTTCCAAATTTTCCAATGTTTTTTAAATCATTAAGGGTAGTAAGCGAAAAATACATTGTGTTTCTGTCTCCCAGAGAGGACAGGCAGCTACAGGGAGACCAGGGCTCTGCTGAGTGTCCATGAGGATGGAGGCCCCATAAGGAGAGCAGTCTGTTGCATGCAGTGATGAAGAAACCCCACCCTCATGGTAAAACTCTTCAGTATCTGGAAAGGCTTGAAATAAACAAATCCAAAGGTGTGAATCCTGCTGAACTGAGCAAGACCCTCTGGCATTCAGGCTGCAAGCAGCACACAGCCTTTGGGAAATGCCTTATGAGGCTCTCACTATGCACAAGGGAGATCCAGCCAGCCTTGGGATGATGTCCAGCAATATCCCTGGTCAGAGGCAGAAGACCCCCAGCCATCAGAATCTTTATCTCACATTGTTCATGGTGTCCTTCTCCCAGGTGATCAGCAGCTGCAGGCACATGCTATGTCTGCCCCTAAAGCAGCCACCTTCTTGGAGCCACAGCCACACACGTGCTCGAGTGCCAGCCTGGGACAAGAGCCCCTGATTGGGTAAGCCAGACTGGAGCCCAGGGGTGGCAGACACTCTCTGGAAGTTACAAACCCTGATTCTTACTTTGGCATAATAATTACTGTGTTTTCCCCTCTTCCTAAAGTCTGCTCACATTACCTATTAAATATTTCTGTCAACATGCCTAGGAAAGCCTTCAGACCTCTCCCTGCAAACCACAGGGCCACCAGGTCAGTCATCAGGCAACCAAGTGCCTTCAAGGGATGGACACATTTGAGGCAAATGTTCAGGTGAGACACAGTGGCTGCTGCAGACAGCTGAGCTGTGGTTTTATGGATTTTAATTTTTTTTAATGTGGACTTATGGCTTTATGAAACCATGAAGTTTCTGTAATATTGCTTCTGCAAGCAATATTGCTGTTTTGCATTAATGACCTTATTGATAAGCTGAAGTAGCTCCTGTGGCACCACACATGGGACCAGAGCTCTGTTACTGCTGAAACACCAACGATCCAGTCAGAAGGCTGAAAGGCTACATGGGTTTCAGGTTCTGCTGAGAATTTTGGAATTATTTAAATTTTGACTTATTGAGGGAATAAACTGTCTTTTTATTCTGTGTTTGGGGAGATGTTAAAGTATTTTGAAAAATATAAAATTAAAAAACCATCAAAGAATGTTTCAATGAAGGCTATTGTGTTAGCTCTGCTTGCTTCATCCCACTGAACAAGACTTTAATAAAATATCCCCATTAAAAGTAAAAGCCATTTGCAATACATTTTAATCTCTTCAACATAAGATATCAATGGATACTATCCCCCTTAAAAAAAACTCAAAGAACAAGAATATTCCTCAAATCTTTGTACTCATACCCTGATTTGCACAAACAAGAGCTGATTTTCAAAGAAAAAACCACTACTTTTTAAAGATTGTAAAACTTCATCTACAGTCTGAGAATTCTTTTAACCTTTAGATAAAAGCAATTCCCAAAAAAAGTAATTCTTATGTAAAATACCCCAAAATGAAGGTGCAAACTTACATAATTTGTCATGCAATTTAAACACAAATTTACCAGATCGCTTTCACCATCATGTCAATAATGTGATGAGGCAGTAGCTATGCCACTGAGCTTGTGACTCAGAAATTCAACAGTATTCAGTTTCTGAGTGGTGAGAGGTGATCTGTGATAACAGAGGATGTAAAACAGCACTAACAGCACAGAAATGAAACAAAATAATTCTCACTGAGTTTTTAAATGGTGTGGAGGCTATTTAGCTGCTAGCTATGGATTCACGGCCAGTCTCTTCATAAAATATTTTGTGTGTGATTCCAGTGAGACTCTTTATGTGCATAAAGATACTGTGAAGTACTGTAAGAAACTGAGGATTTGTCCTGAGTTTACCAGGGAACAGAAAGTCAAGCAAAACAGCAGCTCAGAGGGAGAGGGGTGCTCTCTAGAAACACAAGGCATTAAATATTAGAAACAGCTGACTGAGCCAAAGAAAGCCTTTAAGAAAGGGACAAAAGCCACTCCTACCTGAATCTCTTACTCACTGTGTCTAGCAAGAAGTGTTTAAATTAGTAGGTCAGATCTTACCAAACTGACCTGTCCTGGACTCTTACCCTATGATCCCTAACACCGACATCCCATCCCACCCAAATGGCCACGGAGAGATCCTGTGCCAGGAGGAGGAGGATTTCTTCTGCTCACCTTGATCCCTACTTCCCAAGATCCCAACTAGCCAGAAGGTGCTATTGAACTCAAGCCATATTATCCTTTCTATCAGATATTATTCCTCTCACCTGTAATTGAATTTTTCATGAAGCAACTATTCAGAAAGGTCATCATATCCCTAAAGACAGCCCCCCAAACTTACAACAGCTATGATGATCAGGCCAGATTTTCATTTTTTTTTCCTCCCAAAAAACAGTGTAAAGGCTTGTACTGGGGTCTGGCTGAGGGGGAGATAATTTTCTTCACAGCAGCCTGTATGATGCTGTTTTGTGTATTTGTGCCCAAAACAGCACTGATAGCACACCAGTGCTTTACCTGTTGCTGACCAATGCACAGCATCCATCAGACTCACAGCATAAAGGCTTCTATACTTCTCACTCTGCCCCTGCAAGAGGTAGGCAGGAGGTGAGCAGGGGTTTGAGAGAGGACACAGGTGGAGAGCTGACCCACAAAGAGATACTCCAGACCAGGTAACATCACACTTGCCAATAACACTCTTGGCAGGGTGTTTTTCCAAAGAAGCTGTTACTCGATGAGTGTTACAGTATTGGTCTGCTGAAAGTGATGCAAATATAAGCACTTGCTTTTTTTATTCTTATTGCACTTATTGAAGTGCCTTTGTCTCAACCCATAAGTTTTCTCACTTTTTGTCATTTAAATTCTCACCCCCATCCTACTGAGGGGGAATGAGGAAGAAGCTGTTTGAGGGCTCACCTGTCAGGCAGGGTGAACCTACCACAGATTCTCCAGTCTTAATCCAGGTCCCCCCAGCTGGGTCCCTAACTGGAAAATCCCCTGTAATAAAACAATTCTGTATCATGTCTCCCTAGGACACAGTATGTTGTAGGAGGTACAGCTTTCCTTTGAATTGGGTCTATTTTTCACCACAAAAACCATGGTAATTTCCATTTAGTAGTTCAATACTACACTTAGGCAAGCTGAAGCTAAAATATCAGTTTGAGTAAGGACATTTTTCCTCTTTAGTTTTTTTTTAATAATTTATTCTTACAATAGTTTCATTTAATAATTTATTATTATGAAGTGCTCATAGTTGGGTTTAACTACTACAAAAACTGCCAAAAGGGCAACGCAACAGAGTACAAGGGATCCTGGTTGCTTTCAAGATGCATTAATGATAACTTCTTGACACCCTCTTGGTGAAGGGACAAGTGGAAGAGACACCCTTCTGAATCTCATCCTTGCAAATGAGGAAGGGCTGTTAGGGATGAGAGGGCTGAAGGCAGTCTTGGTTGCAGCAACCATGGAATTGTGAAGTTGAAGGTCCTCATGGGAAGGAAAAGTACAACTGGCAGGATCACAACCCAATAGACTCTGGCTCTTTCAGGCATCTACTTGGCAGAATCCCATGGGATATTTTCTGAGAGAGGAGAAAAAGAAATAAGAATTAAGAGTCTCAGAAGAGCTGGCTGATTTTCAGTCTCCTTCAGCCTTAAGAACAGTCAATGTGTGGAAAATTAAACAAAAGCTACAGAAGACATCCATGGATGAACAAGGAGCTCCTGAAGAAATTAAAAAAGAAGCCAGGACAGATGACCTAGGAGGAATTTAGAGACTCTGAGCATGTAGAAGTGTGATCCTAAAATTGAATTGGCCAGCAGGTGAAGGGAGGTGATCATTCCCTTTGGCCCAACAATGGCAGGACACATCTGGAGCATTGGGTCCGGCTCTGGGCTCCCCAGGATGAGACCTGACCTTACTGGTGTGAGTATGGTGAAGGGCCACAAAGACAATTAAGGGGCTGAAACAGCTGTCACTACACCTGGAGGTGCTTAAGAGATGCCTGGTTCTGGCAGTGGGTGATGGGGTTTAGGGGTTACAGGGGCAGTGCTGGGTTGGTAGTTGGCTGGATGATCTTAAAGGTCCTTTCCAATTTTGATGATTCTCTGAGAAGCTGAGAGATCTGGAACTGTTCAGCCTGGAGAAGGCTCCAGGAATCTTATCAATGTGTGTAAACAGCACTCCTGGGAGAAAAGGGAGCAAAGAAGATGGAGCTGCACTCAGTGATGTCCAGTGAAAGGACACAGTGGGCAAAAACTGAAATACAGAAAAATCCATTAACTATTAAGCAACTTGCTCTGACCATTTTGAGCAGGAGGATGCACCAGGCAGCCTCCAGAGAACCTCATCATAACAGAGGAACAATCAATCTGATAGGGAGCTTCATTGGCATGAACTAGAAATCAGTGTAATAAACAAGTGTGAGGAAAAGAAAAGCAACAAAACAGACAAATTGAAAATGGAGAGAAAAATCTCTATAACACAAAGACAAATTTCACAGTCAGTAGATCTTGGCTCCAGTCTTGTCTCATTTTCTGCCTTTAATTAGCCTCTTATGATGGAAAAGTTTTAACAAGAATTCCTCACCCTAGACTACCCTCTAGTCAGCAAGGAGTGCAAGAGCCCCCACTCTGGGCCTGTGCTTCAATCCAAACAAGAAAACTGGTCTTCCAGAACTTAAGAGCATAGTTTAACTGTTGATGACTCAGTGAACTAGATCAGCTGTCAGACAAGCCACACCATGATGAAGGAGCTCCTAGAGATATTCTATACAGTATGGGTTGTCAGGCCTGGCATTCTCCTGAAATCTTGCAAATAGAAGATGGAAGCATCTGCCTGCTCATTTTGTTGCTCTTCCCACAAGTCTGGGATGGGGAGCTTTTGTTTGATTTGAGTTTTTTTTCTCTCCAGGGTGCTGGCTGGGGAACTTGAGACTCCATGCTTCTTCTGAGGACAGCTAACCTCAAATCAACTTGGCAGTACTGCAACAAGCAAATCCCACTGAGGACTTAGGCATCAGGTACAGATACTCCCTAAGGAGAAAAACAAGCATTATTCTAAATATCAATTCTTTTCTCACATGAAATTAAAAGAAAATTTTAAACATAGCAATTGGGATAATCCTATTGTTATAATGATTCAGAAATAGGATTAAAATCTTCATGTTATTTCAGAATTCAAATATAACCACATATTTCCTTAGTTCTAGATCCAGCTGCCATTAAAAAAAAAATTAAAAATAGGGGTCTTAGAGGAATTTTCAGCCTGTTTTTTATTTGTGTCTTCACCTGTTAGTACAGAAAGAACTGGTAGAAAGAAAAAGTACACTCATCACTACGTTTTGTTTCATTTCCACCCAGCACTGGGTACTTTGCAGCTTCCCATTTCAGGACAAAGGCAAGCTTTAAGGCCTGACTCCTCCCTTTATCCGTACAGTTGTTAGTACCCAGAAGATGCTGCAACTTATCAGCTTCATAGCCAGGCTTGCAGCCACACAGTCCTGCCCAGTGGTGTATTTTAGAAGAGCATCCCTTCAAAGCTTCTGGAACCAGCTGAGAACTGAGATTAATTCTATTAATTTACCTTTTCATTTTTCTCCAGACTATTAAATCCAACAATTCACCCACCACCCAGAGGGGTGTTCCTCCCCTCCTGGCTGAATTAGGCCATTGCGTGAGAAGGCTCCAGCACAGAAATCCACGTCCCCTGCAAACAGACAGCCCGGAGGTTTAAGAGATTGTACCGGATGAGTCAGTACAAGATTTACTTCTGGCCGACTGTTCCAGTAAATAATAATGTTTCCTCCAGACAAACCCATCCAGAAAGTGGCACAGAACCTCCATTTCTTATCCTCCTCCCAGTGACAGACCCTAGCAAGCAATGCCACCAGGCATGGCTGCCAAGGGCTGGTAAATACCAGGATTTATAAACAGCAGTGAGAGGGAGCTGTAATGAGATCAATGTCGAGGATTGCAGTAAATGGCCTATAAAGCAATTTTTAAATGGGATTTCCTGCAACAAAGGCCAGCTCCCTACAACCTTTTCCAATAATACGAGGCGAAAAGGATTGGATTTGAATTGTAATACCCGATACTAAGGCGAGGACAGACAGCTTTGTACTCCCCATACAGCCGGCTGCTCAGGCGATTTGTTAATCTCTCATCGGGAAACAAAAACTTAAAAGAAATCTGTACAGGTACATCCAGCCCCAAATCACTGTAGCAGAATAACTCGTTATTGTACAATTAAAAGGGGATGGATGATCCTGTCATTATTTGCTGTTATTATTTGGAATATTAGACGAAATACATTAAATGAGAGCCAGCAGCAAGCACAGCCATGTTTGTTTCCCTTTCCCGATTCCATCTTGGACGTAATTCTCAAAAGACAAAAAAAAAATTTAAAATTGCCGAACCAGAAAGCTAATAAACTTTGTGAAAGCTATCGGAAATAGATGTTTTTCGCTCAAACACTTCAAGGCACTAAAAAGTCCCTGCAGAGGCTTAGGCAGAAGATTTCTTACCTGGGAAAAGCCCCTTCATTTCTCAGGGCCGCTTATCTTGCCTCCTCCTGCAAAGCCACTCTTACAGCCAAATCTTTGATACTTCACCGAAAGAGCAGGAGCTGGGGCGCGGCGGCGCCAGCACCGCCTGCGCGCAGCCCGCGCAGAGAGGAGCAGCCCTGACCGCGGCCCGCCCGGCTCCGGGCAAACCCGGGCACCTTCCCAATGCACGGCACAGAGACCAACAAACAGCCCTGGGCACTGAGCTGCCTCCCCTCCACCCGGTACAGGCTACCCCGGAGGAGCACATCCCCTTTGCGCTCTATTTTCAGAGCCGCTCCCGCCTCTCTGAGCTTCTCTGCACCGAACGCGGCCGCCGCTTCGCCCCTTCTTTTTACAATTAGATCCATGCTAAAACCAAAATTCAAACTATTTCAAAGATTTTTTTTCCCCACTCCCTTTAGGGAGAAGATTTCAGCAGAGAAAGCGCCTCTTTAGGTACATCTGGACGTGATTTTCCAGCGCCGCGTTCCCATGAGCCTGTAGTTAAAAATAAATCAAAGACAGGGAAGTCGGAGAAGGGAGTTTTCGTATTTCGCCACTGCCCAGGAGGTTTTCTGGTCGTTAAACTGAATTTATAACACTTGGGGATTTATTTCCACGTGGGGGCTATTAGCGAGGTATTTAAGAGCTATTAGCGCGGGGTTCGTGATTGTTAATGTTGATGCCTATTTAAAGCTACATGTGACTTCACAAACTTAAATTATTAGCCCGCTTTCCCTAAAATGTGAAAGGTATCCTTAGGAAAAATTAGCACTCCCTGCGGTGGAGCTTCTTGGTGCTGGGATGCTGCCCGATGGTTCTTTGGAGGTGTAAATCGTGGTAGAACCTTAATTCCACGCGTTTGGGGATGACTTTTTTTTTTCTTTCTTTTTTTTTCTTTTTTTTTTTTTTAAGGAGAACGACTGTTTGAATTGTACCGACCGGTGGAAAAATTTCAGGAAGGTTATGACGTTGGACTTACCACTGCTACCAACAGTACACCTGAATGTTATTTGGAAAGAAGAAATCACAAAGGCCAAATCAGAAACGACAATCGTCTTTCTGACCTGGCTCCCTCTTTGCCTTTAGCTCTCATCCACCGCCTTCACTGGGATGGGTGAGCGTGTGTGTTGTTGGATTGGTTTTACTTTTTATCTTCTTTGAACATCCGAGCGGCATTCCCCAGACACTGCGGGGAATTTGCTGCCACCGACGAGTCTGGGATGACCCGGCTGTCACTCCCAGGATGGCACATCTTGTGGCACGGCCGGGGCTGGGGTGACCCGAAAACAAAGTCCTATTTTGCCCACCTACAAACAGCAGCCATTCTCCTTGCCAGCCTCTGGGAGGCTCAGGGCTTCCTAGAGGTGACTCCCACAGGCCTGTCCGGACTGCCACTGACCGTGAAGGCCAGCGGGTGTTCCTTCCTCCTGTCCCCTGGGAAGGGGACACAGGTCGGCCTGAATGTCTGCTGCTCGCCTCCCTGGGTGCCCTCGGTGAGCACGCACGGCACGGACCGAAGGGATGGCCCCTCTTCAGTGCCCGAAAGAACGGAACGACATGGTTTCATCCCTGGAAAACAGCCGGGAACGCTGGGTTGGCCAGGTTGCAAAGTGGAAGCGTTGGAAGCAAGGGGCAGGGCTGGGCAGCAGCTCCCCTTCCCCCCGCGGCAGCGAGAGAAGCCGCCCCTCTGCCCCATCCCTCCCTCCGAGCCGCCCGCTTGAGGCTGAACAGAGTAGATGGGGCAGAAAGCGGGGTTGGAAGGAAACACATTTGCTCATTAAAAAAGCTTCAAACGTGACAGAAGTCTGTCAACCAGTTGATCCAAGCCCTCTAGGGGGAGAGGGTCCCCCACCCCCGAGTTCATCCAGGGATTCCCGCAGGTGACCCCGCCGGGGGCAGGGGTGGCTCGGCAGGGCTCAGGACCGGCCGCGGCCGGAGCAGCCCCGACACCGCGGGCAGAGAGCCCCGGGCTCCCTCCCGCTCCTCGGCTTTCCCCTCCTGGGGCTTTCCCCTCCCGGGGCTTTCCCCTCCGCTGCCTGGGAAGGGAAGGGACGGGACGGGACGGGAAGGGACGGGACTGCGGCACTTGCGCGGCGGCGGGAGGGGAGCGGGCAGCAGGGCAGACACAGGGCCATAAACAGGCAAACAAACAAGAAGGAGCTCGCAGGGGTGGGGTGGGGCTGCTGCTGGACTCCAGCTCGCCGCAGGCCGCCACGGCCGCCGAGGCTGCGGCTCCAGGGCTCGCCCGCAGCTCTAGGAATGATGCAGGAGCGAGGGATGCTGCGGAGCCGCTGGGAACCCCTGGTTCATGCCGTGACCTGGGGAAGGCGCAGACCTGACATCTAATCGATCTGTGCCCATTAACCAAGGCTTCCAGCAAGCGGTGTGAATCGTCCCGCTTCTCCTTTCACATCCGAGCACCAGAGCTAATGCGAATAAAAGATCGCCAACTAGCGTGACGTTGTTGGTACTAAATCAACAAAGCAAACCTTCCCAATGTTCGTTTCAAGGGACCACGCCGAGAACTGCATCTCCTCCCCCCACAAAAAAATGCCCCAACTCCACCAACAAACTCGCCCCAAACCAAACCAAAACAACACCCCGATCAGACCTAGATTTCAAAGGTGCCCAGGGACGAGCGGGCTCTCACGGAGGCATGTTTGTGTTGCATGTCAGCGCTACAATGGTTTCACACACGCACAGATGTCAGGAGAAGCTGGCGAAGTCCCACTCGGCCTCACGGAGGAGCTTCAGTCACCCGCGCGGAGCCGCGCTCGACCCGCGGGCTGAGCTTGTGCGCCCAGGGAAGAGTAACAGCATCTCTGCGGCTGTGTCAAATGTCACCAGAAGCCCTGTGACCACCTGCCTATTCTTTTTGGCCTAAAATAAAGGGATTATTTATATCGTATTCCTACTTATATTCTTTCTCTCAATTCCTTAATTTTTAATTTCCTTTCTTTCCTTCTTTCTTTCTCTCTCCCTTTTTCAGTTTCTCTCTTCTTTCCTTCCTCTTTCTCTCCCTTTCTCTCTCCCTTCCACTCTTTCAGCCTCTTGCTCATTCTTTCGTTCTTTCCAGTCTTTGGCTCTGGCTTGAAGGAGATCTGATGTGATTAAACTCACAGGGCGTTGGAGGGCAGAGGTAAATTAAGCCAAAGCGACAGAAAAGATGAAAGAGGCTTGCTCAACTCGAGTGCCCGAGGACAGCTACCCTCCGCCTTCCTCCCTGGGTCACGCAAGCTCCCCGCCGTTTTCCCCGGGGCCTTTCTGCCCATCCTGCCCCGGAGCCGCTTCTTCCGACGACACCAAAAAGGATTCCTTTTTCCTTTCTTTTTTACCTATAGTTTCCCCGGGGCGAGTGGAGAAACGCACCTGGCCCAGAGCGCTGCCTGGCCCGGCCCGCACCGGCTCTGCCCGCCTCCGACAAGAGGGGAAACCTCGGGGAGGTGATGGATGCAGAGATGGAAGGAAGGGTCAGACCTGCGGGGGCTTCCCGGCCCACAAAGTCCAGCACAGGAGGTGTCTGCCCGCACAAAGCTCTGGCGGCAGTCCCTGCGCTGCGCTGCCTCGGGACACCGGGATCCGCCACCGCGCTCTGCGCTCCCAGGTGGGAAAAGGCGGCTCTGCCGGGGCCCCCAGCCTCAAAAACAGAGGAGAAAGGAAGGAAAAGAGGGTCCCGATCCCTACGCCCCACCTGCAGTGCAGACAGCGCTTAAACACAGCCTAAACCTTGGACTCTTCTTAGCGCAAAAAGTAACGACAATAATAGTAAAACAAAAAGAACAGAGACCTATTCCAATTTAAAATTCCTTCTTGCAGGGCAAGAATGTCTGTGCTTTTCTGTTCAACAGGAGCTTTTAAGCGTTAAAGGTGTTCGGAACCACATTAAAGGTATCTCGAAATTCAGCGATGAAAGGAGACAACAAAATCCGATTGTAAATATTGGTAGGTCCCTCTTTATCTTTCGGGAAATCAGAGAAAAACAAAATGCGGAGACCAACGAAAAGAGCTGAAAATCCGAGCTGCGAAAACCCCAGACGTAAATAATTTTTCAGGGTATTGTCATGGCAATAACTCGTGTAAACGGATGCGCAGCTGAATTTTAAAGTGTGGCAGTACACAGCCGCTTTATGAGATAGGCAGCTTTAAACATAGCCCATAATCTGCTTATCTCTCTAAAATAACGCATAAATCGCATCTTGAATTTTATTTATAACTATAGCTGAATCAAGCTATCGAAATGGGAGAACAGAGTTAGCCAACGATGCTGGGATGCAATCTTACATCAGCCCGAGGCGAAATACATAAAAACTGCCGTGCAACGAAATACTGCAGAGATTTTTAGGATTAAAAATACAATAAAAAACAAAGTACACAGTTGCTTCCCATCTTAGCAATTATGCGATTTAAGTGAGGAGAGATTGCATTTGGAGTGATAAATTCCGTGTCAAAAAACTTATTTCAGAAAGTTGTAGAGAAATTTGCACCATGTCCTAAATGTGATTTAAAATGAGACGTGATTTTTTGGAAAGTAAACATGTAATGTTTATTTTACTACAGTCGGAGGGAATTAAAGGAATACGAAACAGAGTAATTCTTTAAACGGGAAAATAAGTAAGAGCAAGTGAAGCCGGGTGTGGGGTTGTTCGTGTATTGATTTACTTCTCTGATGGATCTTTTCACCGGAGAGTTATCAACAGGAAAAGAAAAGAAAATCAGGTGGATTTTTTTCCCTGTGAGAGAAGGTCTTGGGCAAAATACACAGAGTTCCACCGCCGGGCCCTCACCCTCCCCAAATGCAGGACTTTTCTGGCGAGAGAACCACGCGTGATTTGCAGAGCGCCCGCAAATCACTCCCGGTGACTATTCCCTCCTTGCCCGAGTCGCTTAATTTGTAAATAAGTTTCAGGGCCCCTTTTCACAGAACCCAGTTGAGCAGGTAATTTGTTGTTAGTGTTTGTTTAAATGTTGTGAACCATGCACTCAAAAATAGGAAAACTATACACAAAAGAGGCAAACATGGGAACACAACTGGAAATTACTGAGTTATAAAAACGTCAAAGAAGAGCAATTTGCAAAGAGGCATCAGTAATTGTCTCCTACATTAACGGAAATGATTTGCCAAGCCCAACACTTTTGTTCTCCCCAGGACGGACGGGCGCTTCGCCATGGACCTCAATGAACTGGATCAGGACATTTTTATCAGGCTCTCAGCCCAGGGGGCTGCTCAGGACCCCGTGTTGGATCCTGCCTTGCAAACCTGCAGTCCTGGAGTGGGTTTTCCTGGGGAATCTGGTGAATTTGTCATAGTCTGCCTGGACGAGAAGGACACGTATGCCTCTGAGCCTCAGCTTTGAGGGCATATCCCAAGGATTCAAGGAGAGCAGCCGCAGCTGTCAATAGGAGCACCGGGAGAAAAGCACAGATTGATGGGATGGTCTCCAGCAGGCCTAGGAGGGACACACTGTGGCCCTGCTCGTGCTACCATATGGTGAGGTGCTGTGGTCAGTCTGAGATGCCTGGTAGAGCCACACTTCCCCCCAACCCAGGGAGGCTTAAACAAGTCCATCCCCTGCTGTTTAGCTCTATCATCTCCCCCAAACTCACATTTCATAAATGACCTCTCATCACAGAGCCAGCCTGGCTTCTCATTCTCTTAGGACCCCATTTCCCTGCTGGAACATGGGAAGAAGTATTTTGCCTCAGGTTCAGTCAGGCAGAAACGAAGCTCGCACAGGCTGACTGTGGCTCTGTGGGGTTGTATTTTGTTGCTTACCTTTTTCTGCCTTATTTGGGACACCCTAAACTTTGAAACTGATGTGCAAAGAGGCAAGCTCAAACCCAGAACTTTAGGCTCTTCCATCTTCAGGGTTTTTTTTCCCCAAAAATCTAAATAATCAAAATGACTGCCCAAAGCTAGAGGCTGACACAGTGGGATGACTGCAGGAACCACAGCTGTAACCTGCTGTATTCATGTGTTAAGCCAGAGCTGGCTATGTTCAGAGCTGGTTTCTAACTGCTCACATTTACATCTGCAGAGCTCTGCCCAGTCCCTTGCTTGTATTTTGAGAGGGAATATTTTTGCACAGAGTGACTCAGTAAAGTGTATCTGGTGTTAGGGTTGCCAGGAGGGTTTTATCTCAGATTTGTTCACTGTCCAGGGAAGCATAAAACCAACATCCACGGTACAACATTGCACTGTGGAAAAAGCACTTTATGAGTTTCAGAGCATTATGCTTGATTAAAAACACAGCTACTGGTGTAACATGTTGCTGGTGAGAGCCACAATAAAACCTGCAGGCTGCACTGAAGCCAGGATTTTACTGAAGGCTCTGCTTGTGATTTTGTTGCTGAAGAAGTACCAACCACTCATAATGAACCTGCAGCAGGATATAACACAGTTCCAAGCACATTATTTTTGTAAAAGAATGGGCATTTATCTCTGCAATTAAAAAAAGTAAAATAAACTTCCAGATTTCAGACATGAAATTTTCTAATTAACGGATTAGGATCTAATATGCTAACCAACTAAAAATCATAATATTCTATTAATTACAGGTGGAAATTCCTTTCTTCCCTCTACCATTTACCTCACAGTGGACACTTTTTTTTAACTTAAAAGCAAAAGGAATATTTTGCACTTATCCTACAAAGGATTTTTTGTTAAGCTGATTTCTTGCATCCCATGAACAGTATTAGGCAACAAGATAATATGGATTTTCCTTGCTGAGACCTATAAGATAGGATTAAATAACTGCTCAGGGCCTGATCCTGCCCTGCATTTTTCAGACTGTTATGCCTGGTACTGAGAATAGCCGAGAGGCCAGCAAGCCCCCATGGAGCAAATTCCAGCTCGGAGTCTCTGAGAAACAGCCACTTTGCAGGCCTCCCTACGGCGAGAATCACTCAGCTGCCATGGCCAAGCAGGGTGCCAGAACCCAAACTTCACCTGGAAACACCAATGCCATTCAGAGCTCTGCTTAGGAGAAAAGTGACTTTAATTTGCTTCGCTATGTGCTGTTCTTTTGCTTAGGGAATTCATGGAAATCTGGATCTTGACATCCTTCACATACGCTGCCCTTTGCCTTCAAGCCTTTCAACAGTGCCAGCGGGATGGTCTGAGGAAAAGCCCAGCACACAAACAGGCTCGCTGTTCTTATCACACGGAGAAAACACAGAATTGGGCTGGCAATTTTCAGGTTTGGCTTTTGATATTTAGCAAAGTCAACCTTAGACAAGCACGTTAGCCTGGGATTGGGTGTTAGTGGGACTAGCTGAGGCAGAAGGGAAGCTGACCTCGGCTGCTGTGCAGATGCTTTAAGAAGGAGGAACCCCAGGCAGAATGGATATGGAGATTAAGTTTGCCTGACATTTCCCATTTTTAGACACTGCTGTGACCTGATGCTTAGAACTTTGGGCTGAATCTTACTTGACACAGAGGGAAAGGAATATTTTTGGCAAGGAACAGAGAAAGTTGGATATTGTTATAAAGGGCAAGGATTACTGCAAATGATTGCTGCAATAAAATATACATATTCGGCAGATCCTGCAGTTGTGATGTAGCTCCCAGAGATATTTCAGAGATTACAACAACAACAACAATAATTGTAAACATAAGAATAATTTGCAAAATAATTACAAAACTATGACTACCAGCCCTACTAGGAGCCCTCTGTTTGCACCTAATTGGCAGCAGTCAGGAGCTGTCACACACTGCAAAACATTCAACAGGTAAGACAAGAAAATGTGCAAAAAATTATCCTGAAAACTTTCTGAAGAACAAAATAATTCTTTTTGCACCAAAACGTAATTGTAGGTCAAAGTTTTGTAAAGAAACAAAGCATGTAAAGGGATTTAAATCTTATTTATATGCAATGTCTGTCTCCTTTACATAACTTTGAAAATTGTGCTGTAAACTTTGGAGTGATACCTAGATTGGTCAAACACATCAATAAGGAAAGGTTCCTAATTTGAGGAAATATTTCCAGTTTTATAAAAATTTGCTATTGATTTATGAAGACAAGATTTAATCCTTCCCCGTGTGTTTCTATTTTTAGTTTCAGATGGTTACTGAGTGTGTGATGCATTTAATGCACTGACAGTGCTAGGTACTTTCAACACTCTTCTGTTTCTCTGAAAATACAACCAAATACAGTTTTAAAAAGTTCTAGGTGAACTGAAACCTTCTTTTAAAAGAAAATTTCATTATCTCTTGCTGCTTTTTTACAAATGGAACTTAAAAAATGGAATATATGTGTGTGTGTGTCAGTGAGTAGGAAGGGAGCAGTTGTGCTTTGCAGATTGTGTGCTCAATAGGATTTTATTTACACAGAGTTGTTTATATTTGGGCTTGTAATTTGCATTCACTGTTTGGCATAACTGAAAAATCCACTTATTTGCCCCTTTTTGATTTTTTTCCAGTATATTTTTAAAAAGCTGGTACTTTCTTTTTCACCAGATTTGTTAAGGTTCCTTCTTTGATCTACCAGTTTGCCCCGTAGTCACAGCAACTGAATCCAGCTGACAAAAGGTATTTCAATAACACTGAGAGATTTTTAGGAGTTTTGCTACTATTGCCATGATCCTCTCTCACAAGCAGAAACATCCACTGATGAGTCAGAGCATGTCATGCCTCCTACCTTGTCTCCTGACCAGGAGGGGATGCACACACACTGCTGCCCTTTGGTTTGAGCCTGGCCATCTGCAGTGACAGAGCTGTAGCTGCAAGGTGCCTCTGTAGGCTGCCCTAGATCTCCATGGCAATCTATGAATTTACATGAACATTTTACATTTTACATTTGACATTTTAATCAAGAAATTGACACAAGATGATTATTAGGTACTAGAAACAAACTGGGGTGTGCTAAATGTTTTCTCTCATAATAATGTGAAACTTCTGTTTGTTTTTTAAGTAAATAATATGTCTGTGAAATGTGGCTTCTGAACATATTTTCAGAGGTACTTCTTTTTTATTGTCAAGCACATCCTTAATTTTATTGCCTAAGGTTTTTCTTCCCACTGTTAATTTGCTGCTTTAAAGACTCCAGCTGAGACTGTAAGGAGTTCTTCCTCATTTAGCACCATCCTTGCTAACAAAGTCTCAAAACTAAAAAGTGCAGCTCAGATCTCTAAGCTGGGTGACTCAACTTTCCTGTACAACACGTCCAGCTGTGTCTTCATCTCACCCAGTGCTAGAGTGTCTCTCAGCAGATATTGTAATCTCCTGCTTGTAAACTACTTACAGTATGTCCGAGGTACTTTCTGAAATTTACTTGTATTAAGCTCAGCAAGTATACCTGTGTTTGTGAAATGGAGGGACCAGGAGATTCTGGTTCTCCAATCTGGAGTCATTCTGGATATGCAAAAGTCTGTCTTGAACTTTCATGTATCTTGTTTAGTAAATCTTTTCTGAGGCAAGTTTGTATTCAAGGAGTGTGTATGCACCATGGGTTTATTAAAGAGCATCATTCTGTGCATTGGGTCCTCTTCCTTCCTAACACCCTATTTTTCTTCTTGACTACAGTGGAACACTGAAAAGGTTCTTTTAAACTTTCATGCAAACCATGACTCATGGTTCCTTTGCAGATGGTGGTAGCTGGCTGAGAGTCCAGCACTGTGTACATGTACATGTAGATAACTCCTTTATTTATGCCTGTGTATAAACAAATAGACTTTCATTATTGGCTATGTGGAATTGGCTTTTTTATTCTCCAGTTTTGAATTTGCTGTCTTTTGTCCATTTTGTATCAAAAGATAGTTCTGAAAGCATTCATAGATGGTTTTAATTCTGACTGCTCCAGACAATTTTGTATCATTAAAAAACCCCACTACCTCACTACTCACCTTTTTCCAGACCATTCACAAATATGTTGAACATCTGGATGCCTGCAGGATTTCATTAGCAATTACCTTCCACAATTTATCACTACTTTTTGTTACAAATCTTTTTGAGCAGTTATTAATCCAAAGAAGGATCTTCCCTCTTATCCCATTAAATCCTATCTACTTTAAACGAATCTGATAACTGACCTCATCAAAAGATTTTTAGAAACCTAAGAATGTTACATCAAATATGTGACCTTTATCCACAGGCATATTTTCTGCTTTGAAGAACTTTATTACACTAGGAGACATAACTTCTCTCTATGAAAGCCATTTCAACTCTATTTCTACCAATGCTTGAGACAGAAGTCAGACATGCTAGTCTCTGGTTCTCCAGACATGCAACAGATCCTTTAAAAACCAGGTGTCACATGAACCTCTCTCCCTTCTTCTGATCATGAGGCTGATTTTAATAACCTATTTAAAATTTTCAAATCTACATTTGTTAGAGACTTCTTGGGGAATGCTGTCTATCCTGGAGATTTGTAACAATTTATTGTATTGACCCATTCTGTAATTTCCTCTGGTGCTGGGAAGAGCTTACAGCTTATGATTAGGAATCCACATGCAAGGGAAGGAATGTGGTTTGGATTTCCTCAAGCAGTTGAAGGAATGGGATGTGGATCTCTTTCTTCCAGCATGGGAGCCTCGGTCCCTGTTAATTACTGGTGTGTGTATGCTACATCTTGTGTTCTGCTGATTCTTACTAGATCAGGCTGAGGAATGATTGTTTTACAGTTTTGGCATAAGCTAAACATCCTGTGATGGGTCTGACTGAGCATGGATACAGAAGCTCAGCTGTTTAGGGACTTGGATGTTAAGAGTGAGGTGTCTGTAGAATTTAGGAGCTGTACATTTGAGTTCTATTTGTATCTGCATATCTGCCATTTTATATCTATACCCACAGTAAGCAAAGAGGAGTGAACTTATTAATTGCAAAGAATTTTTTTTTTAGTAGAAAAATCATTCTTGTAAGGATGCGTTTTGGTAAAGCCTGTGAAAGTGGAGTAATGAAATTTGCATCATTAATATGCTACTCAAACAGAACTTGTACCTGGAATTTTACTGTTACAAACAAACATATCAGTCACTCATTTCTGCAAGTTTTCATGCCAGACTCTTGTTGAAATCTGGCCCTTGGATTTACAGTGCTTCATTACCCTGTGCAAATAAAAGCAGCAGAACATCCTGGCTTTGTAGTATCTACATTATGGCATGGTACATAGCAAAATCAAATCCCATGCATCTCTTAAATGAACTTTTCCTGTAACTCCTGTCTATGTATAACCAGGCATTCAGGCAAAGACTTTTCTTTTTCCTTAAATGCTTTATTTGACTTTTTAGGAAGGAATATTCAAGGTTATATCCAGAAACTCCGCAATTAGAAGTTGTTTAAGCAAATAGAAGTCACAGAATGGCCTGCAATTTCATTTAAGGCACTGTGGCCCAGCGTGTACAAACCAGCCAGACGGTGGATCCCGCTGGGACCTCCGTGGAGTGACACTCCTGCCTGCTGCACAATTCCCATTTCGCTCTCTACTTTTGTCACTCCAATGCAGATGGACAACCTCTACATTTTGCAAGTGTGCAAATGGTTGCAGACCACCAAAGGTGACATTGTCAAATGTATTATTTCACTCTTGATCTTAATGTACATGCAAGAGTGTCTCTTTACATGTATGCTTTAGAGAGCTTAATCTAAGAGGCAGCTGGTAACAACAGCTTTCATGGTCTCTTACTGCTACTGTTTTGTAGTTTTACTAACCATGATCAGTGTAATGATCTGATAAGACAGTATTATATTTTGTAATATAGAATCAGAACATATTTGCAGTAATGGAAATTAATATCAAAAGACTGTGACCCAGCTTTTCAAAAACAGCCAGCATCATTTACCATCACCTAAATTCTACTTGGTTTCCTCAGGAACTAAAGTATCATTTCTCTCATAACAATCTTTGCAGATTTTTGCCTCTGCCCTCCAAGCCTGAATGACTGACCTTTTCCCATGGAGCACTGAAGCGGGGAAAATTACTTCATGTCATCCAACTCATGAAGTTCACAATAGCCCATGCAGGCAGAGCTTTCAGAGCATTATGACTTAACACAGGGAAAGGTGACATCAGGGGATGAGCTGAGGATGCTGACAGAGGGAAGAGAAGTTCTATCCTAGTAGCAGGACTTTTATTGTCATCACAATAAATCCTACTCAGAGGAAATACAAACTCCATAACTGCAGATGTTCGCATCTTAATCCCAAAACCTAAAGGGAGAGACTCTAGCTGGTACTTCACACATGTGGTGAAGTCTCAACAGTTGCTAAAAAACATGGTGAGTCTGAAAGTGTCAACACTTTGCAGCTTCCTTTCTGAGCAGGATGAATCACACACTGGGTGGATTTACCTTGCAGTGCATTATGGATGATGTACTGAGATAGGAGAGATCCAAAACAAGAACTAAAGCGAGTGAGGGCCTGAAGAGCTGAGGAGAGGAATGGAAGAGGCAAGGTGATATTTTTGCCAAGGAAAATTAAATAATAGTGCTTGAAAAGATTGACTCAAACTAAGATTTCATGTAATACAGGGCAGTGTGCTGTGGAGAGAGACAGGAAAATGCCCATGTGACTGCAGAACTCCCTGAACTGGTGCTGCATTCCCCACTGTGTTGTAAGATGTGTGCAGACAGGTAATTGTGTAGAAAACCATGTAGATATTTGGGACAGTGGTGTATTGATAGCTCTGCTTGGATCAGTAGGGCTTTCATTCCATGCAGCACAAAACCATAGAAACCCATGTGTAAAGACAGATCTTTGTTCATCTCCTTTCCTAAACCAGAGGCAGAGTTTCTATAATGTTCTGTCATGAGTAATATTCTGGGAAACAAAAGGACTCAGATGCTACTCATAAAAAGCCCTTTTCACTTTGCATCTGTGGCTTAATTTAGATTTGACACACTGTAAAATACAGATAATGGTAGAATACTGGAAATGCCACCTCAAATTTTACAGTAATTAGTGGAAATCTATTTTCTAACTGTATGCAAACTCCTGAAACTACTGCTCATGCACTGGTGTTAGCATCAGTCTGTTTGTGTGCTATGGATGAAGGTGGAAGATTTTTTTTGCAAGATTCTAGAAAGGTAGAACCAGCTCAACACTCAGCTCCTCCATATGTAATGGGGAAGTAAGCTGGAAAAAAAATAGAGAGAAAGACAAAAAGACAGAAGTACAAGGAGACATGAACAAGGATTAATACTGGTAACTGAACAGTCTGATTTTAAAGTGGTGAGCCACCAGTAAAGTTAGAAACACCACTGCATGATCTACAGGTTTTTACACAAGGGCAGACAATATTGAACCTAAAGACTGGTACAGGCAGAAGATATAAAGTTCCTGAAAAGACAACCCCTCTGTTCCTTTCTAAATCTTGCCCTAAAAATCTTAACATTTGCTATCTTTTTTTTTCCTTTTTTTTTTCCTTTTTTTTTTCTTTTTTTTTTTAAATAAATCTTGACCTTGCTACATTCCTGGGACTCTTAGTGATGGATTAAGGGCATATTTAGCTGTGACCAATCTGTTATAGCTGAACTCCTGAGTCATCTGCAGTCTCCTGACTAGTGTGAATTGATGTTTGCTAAATGTCTCTCCCTTTAACTTGTATTTGCTCCACACTATGTTTATTTCTTACACTTCAAGAAAGGGGATTTTTTTTTCCTGTGAACACTTTCTTTTTTCCTTAAACAGTTCCTGAATTTTTATTAATTAAAACTACAGGGAGAAAATCAGTGTGCTTGTTTTTCTCTCTCTTTTCCTCTCTTTTCTTTTTAACAGTTTTTACAATGTGGATTTTATTTTCAGCTCATTTAATCAGGTTTGCATGTTGAAACACAAACTTAATCCACTTTGCTTCCACCATTCTCCTAAGCAGAAGTACACTACAATTTTGATGAGCTAGCTAGAAAACTCCTATAAACTTGCAGAGGATTTATGGATTTATGGTCATATAATCAATTGAAGAGAGAAATTGCATGCTGGGTTAGTTTCCTAATCCCAAGGTGTTTTTTTCCCACACAGATCCAGGTACTTTGTGAGCTTGGGAGGAAACCAGTGGGGTTCCCCTGTGTGTCGTTGCTCTGGTGTAAGTACATTATTTCCCAGGAAACAGAAACTGTATTCCTGGCTAGTCAGTGTGTGTGTTTGTGGAAATAAAGACCCTTCAATATCTTCAATTTCCACTTATAAACACTGAAGACCATTCAATTTTCCTTTTAAAACTGGTCTTCCACAAATTTTAGCACAGTGCTGATGACCAGCCATACTTTCAGCAAAACTTAGGAAAGCAGCAGCCCTGGGATCAGGCTCAGTATTTCCTGTGGAATGGCATGAAACACATTGTACTCTGTGCCTTAATACAGGTGAAATAAAAAAGAAGTTAATATTTATTCAAACTCAAATGCAACTGATTGTCCAACCCTTAGAGGGATGAAAATATGTGTTTTCACATTTTTCTGTAAATAACTGTTGCCATGCAATTCCAAAACACTGCTAACACTCGAAAAAGAGAAATCAAAACTCCCTTTTTGTTGATGGATGATTTACCCACATTTTAAAGAATTTGTGAATTAACAGATAATGTGCTGCTTATGTATGTATGTCTGTACTTGCTTGTACTAGATGATGGTTATCACATAAATAAAAACCTTGGTGGAATAAATTTGAAAATATTCCGTGTCCTTAATGTTACATAACAGCTGAAAAAATAACAAATCCATTGAAGGAGTATTGCTCTTTTCTTTCTTTTTACTTTACTTTACATTTGCACTACCACTTTCACTCTTGTATTTGCATTTGTCTTAATGAAAAATTGCCAAGTGATGATGAAAATAATAAAAATTCTTATAGGACGCTGGTGTGTTTTCCTGATTTCATCGCGGTTTCCCCCCAAAATCTCAGATCTAAGCCTCGAGGATGAATAGCATCAGGAATGCTTGCATTCCCGCATTTCAGACGTTCTGCGACCGTGCCGGGGCTTCATGGGGTGGCCGTGCCCGTTCCCCTTTCCTGGGGCGCTGTTGACATCTAGCGGCGAGCCCAGGTCCCTCACCAAGCTACAGGAGAAATTAAAAAAAAAAGTTGGGGGGGAGGGCGGAGGGGATAGGATCGAATGTACATATATTTTGTTTCCATCAAATACTGGCAGGCAATCCTTCCAAGACTAAGGAAATCTTTCCCAGCTCTTTCTCATCCCAACCTGGCCACAGCGACTCTCCCAGAACTGCAGTTCCCATGAAATTCCACACAGCCTGCTCTACTTTTAGGCTGATAATATCAAAGAAACTCATAAGCTCTGAAGCTGAAGCAATACACAGATAGTTTAGGACAGTGCAGTCCCCTCGTTCACAACCAAGTGGTACAAACTACTGATGATCAAACTTTGTCTTTCTGAGGAGCAACTTGGTCCCTACAAAAACAGGAGAAGGACGTGAGGACTGTCAGCTGTCAGCTGAAACCAAACACTTCTCACTGAGGAGATTTCCAAATCTTCTATAGGAGCTCCAAGGGGAGGGAGGCAGGGAAAAGAAAGGGAAAGGGAAGCAGACCAGCTAATTGTAGGAGAGATGTCTGCCTCACTTAGAGTTATTCTACTGATACTGCCAAGCACTTCTTCTGCCTCTGACAGTGCTGGGCAGCGACTCAAGTGTGATGCTGTGATAAGCAGAGATAGAGGGGCCATATGAGGGCCAGTGGCTTGCTCTAAAGCCCTTTGCTCTTCTACTGTGAATAAAAGTTAGAAGCGGAGCTCATGTAATTTATCTTTGCTGTTCCATCTGAACATCTTTCTACCACCTGTCAGAGTGGCACCATGGACATAATTTCCTTACTCCTCCCCGTGGATGTCCTTGCTATTAAAGCAGAAGCAGTGCCTTGGACCAGGACATGTAGGACCACGACCTGTGGGGCCAGGAGGTGCCAGGATGCATTGCTGCATCCCTGGCAGCAATGCCAGGCTGACCCACACCTCAGGATCCAAGGGGCTGCTCTCTGGAGCCAGCCTTACCAGGAGCTCCTCTTGCTTACTGCACTGCATCTGCCCCACCCAAGGCTCACCAAACATACCAGATGTGATGCCCTTTATTGGGCATCCCCCTCGAGGGAGCCTCTCTCATGCCCCATCTTTGCCACAGTCACACTACGTAAGAGAAGAGTCATAGATAAAAGTATGAGAGGGAGGAAAATAAAGTGGGTAACCCCTTGAAGGCACAAACTATACTGGCTCAAAGTTTGCTGATTTCATCCCAAAGTTGGGATGAAAGAAACTTTTCAGAATATCATATTTTTCCATGAACTGGGAAACCTTAGTTTCACCTGGACTTTGCTGAAACTAATAGGGATTCGAACAGCTATTTTGAATTGCTTTGTTTTGCTATTATAGGTAGCAGCTCCATTGAATAGTCAGAATGTATTCCTCAAGACCAAGCTGAGATCACCAGATGAGATTCAAAACCATTTTCTTCTAGAACACATACATGCAGAAAAGAAAAAGGGAACATGATCTTAATATATAGATTTAGCAGAGCTCTTTGAAGAGATTCAAGAACTGCTGTTTGATCTTAAACCCTGGAAGACTGATAGGATCATTTTATGTGCCCAGCCCAGCAATGATCACTAACCCAACTGATGACTGAAGGAGGACAACAATTCTCAAGCTTTACTGGTTCATGTGCTACCCCTAATAAATTGTCTTAAAGAGTGGAACATTAAGATCATCCATCATCATTAGCTCATGTACAACTTGCAAACTGCTGAAATGGAATTGCTCTGAGCCTTCCCAGCATGACTTAAATTTTCAGAACAAGTTCCTCTAATTATGTGCCCCTGGATAAGGAGTAAAAATGGAATTTCAGACTGGAAAGTGCTGCTGGTTCTAACAATCAGCATCAGCATCTCTCTACAGCAGTTAAATATACAGCAGTAGAGTTCTCTGGGGTCTCTGGCCAGGAGCAAGCTGTGCTCCAGTTCTCCTGTAAGGCTGCCTCTTAGTTAGATTTATACATTTTGTATTTCTCCATCTTCAGTTCCTAGCTCTTCAAAATGTATTTATTGGCAGCAACTTCAACCAATTCTCTAATCAAAGTATGAGGACAATATTTTTAAATTTTTCAACAAATTTATGAGTAGGAAATTATATTATAAAAAGGAGGAAAATGTGATCAGACAAAACAAGCCCCGGGCAAAAGTGAAATTAGAGTTGAAGTAATCTAGACTAGTTCTGTACAACCATACCTCATCGTTGGATTTAAAAAGGGGTCTTGCAGAGCAAGCTAGACAGGAGTCAACACTCTGGTGGTGGTACTGCAATCTCTCTTAATATAAGTGGAACACACTACACTTGCAAGTAACTTCTGGAGGATAACTGATCTATTGAGAAAGAGAATTAAGGGTTTTAGATTGATTTCTATTTTGCGTACAATTAATCCTAATTTTTCTTGGGATTTTTTTCTGTTACTTGTCCTGTCAGTCACAGACCCAGAGAATTGGTTATTCCCCTTTTTTCCTTCAACAGACTTTGTCTCCATGTGTGTCTCATATTTCTCATGTCTCATGAGTTCTCATCTCATCATTTTTTCTTTTCTCCACGATTTCTAATCTCAGCTCCTGTCCTGGTTTTGGCTGGGATTCCTCCAGCCTGAGTCTGTTTTCCTGCTTCTGAGTGAATTCTTACTGTTTTCACCACTTCTGTTTTGAAATAGGTCCCATTCAGCACAGAAAGCCAAAAGGAGTATTCCAGCAAGGAGCAGAGAAGAACCTTCCCTATATTTCAGGCTAGATGGTTTATGCACCTTGATGTGTTGATAGAGCAGGATGTTGTTAAATCAGCTTTGCCCATCATCCCAGACATTCTTCTCCAGCCAATGTTACCAACCAATCCCCATGTCTCTCTGCTTTGCTGGGCTCACACTGAGTTCTAACCCTGCCCACCAACATTCTCAAGGACTGCACATTTTGTGCCATCTGTCACATACAGGTTTGTTGAACCAAACAGGAGACAGGTTTTATGTACCTCTTACATTTTGACACTAAGCTGCTGAGAGCTACTTAGATATTTTTCCTGTCAAGTTTCATATCCACCCATGGAAGTTCTATCAAGGCAAAAATTTCCTTTGCTTTTTTTAGAAAAGCATCATCAAGTCCTCCCACTGAAGTGAGAAGATAGCACATCTACTGCCTTTCTATCCATAAGTCTTGCTGCTCTGCCATTAAAACAAAGTAAATTGAATTATTAAGCATTTCTTTCCCAAATAATTGCTTATACAGAATATATTAAGACTTAAATGGTGGGAGGTAAGGAACATTTAGGAAGCCATACCCAAAGCTCTTACTGCAGTAGCCAAATCCTGAAATCACATCAAAAATAACAGCAGATATGCCTAGTATATTGCAAAGTGAAAATTCTCATATCACATATCCCTATACGTTTTAACCTGCATGACGAGGAGATGGATATTTATTTCTCTCTGTATTCCTAACCTGAGCTCCATCTCCAGAGTTTGTTAGCATGCTTTCTGGTTATTTGTACTATACTTACACTTTACTGAGTATTTACCCTTAATAAGAGTTCATTTTCAGGAAGGGCTTCAGAGCCCAGACTGTCTCAGCTCAATTAACTTATGGATGGAGACTGTAAGGACCTTAATCCATCAGGCAGACAGTCTCCCATTAGAATTGCAAAAAGTGCTGGGAGTCTTCTGCAGCAGCTGCAGCAACGGGATGGGGCAAGTTCAGTCTACTTTGTGTAAATGAACCAGCAGGAAATTGTTGAAGTTAACAGAAATGCTATTGTTGAATGTATGGAACACTATAATCCACATATATATATACATAAGCACAAGAAGATGACAAAAGAAATTAATCCTTTGCATTGCTTTTACTTAAAATTGTTTAAAATCTTTGTGACTAACTGAAGTGTTGAGGACTGGTTTTACATAGAAATGGTGAGATTTTGATCAAGGGCAATCACAGAATCATAGAATTGTTTAAAGTCATGGAGCCCTATCATTAAATTATACAACCTTACAACACAACTGAAATTACAATCCAATGTGCAGCTAACAACAGAAGTAGCAAGAGGTGATTGAGAAAGTGCCCTGCTTCCAGCTGGGATAAAGTTTTCTTCCTAGTAGCAGGTACAGTGCTGTAGTTTTGATTCAGTATAAAAAGAATACTATTATTATCATTATAATTTTTTACTTAATTTCAATTATTAAACAGTATCTCAGCCCACGAGTTTTACCTTTTTCTGATTCTCCACCTCATCCCCCTGGGGGTGTGGAATGAGAAAGTGGCTGTATGATGCTTAGTTGCTGTCTGGAGTAAAACTGTGACAGAAGGTGAAGAGAAGTGATAAGAGGCGAGGTTTTCTATATTCAACTAGATGACACTTTTAGAACAGCAGATGGCTCTGAACACATTTAGTTTAGCATGACAAAGAAGTTATTATCCACATGAAAAGTAAAAATCCAGAATCTGAAAGCCAGAATTGCTTCCCTCTATATTGCCATTAGCATCTTCATAAGGGACCAAGGAAGGATAAACTGATTTAAATTGAGAAGGTAACACAAAAGTTCTGGCTCTTCTGAGGAAAAGTAAAATAATAAGCTCCAGACAAGGACAAATACAAGAACACTGTGTTCAGCTCTGGAGACTGCAGTGTTAGAAGGACATGGACCTGTTGGAGAGTGTCCAGAGGAGGGACGCAAAGATGCTCAGAGGGCCTGAAGCACCTCTCTTATGGAGACAGGGCACGAGAGTTAAGGTTGCTCAGCCTAGAGAAGAAAAGACTCTGGGGAGATCTTACAGCAGCCTTCCAGTATCTAAAGGGCCTACAGAGAGCTGGGGAGGGACTTGTAACAAGAGCATGGAGTGGAAAGATATGGGGAATGGCTGCAAATTGAAAGAGAGGAGGTTTAGATTAAGAAATTATTCTTTGTCATGAGGACAATGAGGCTTTGNTGGAGAGTGTCCAGAGGAGGGACGCAAAGATGCTCAGAGGGCCTGAAGCACCTCTCTTATGGAGACAGGGCACGAGAGTTAAGGTTGCTCAGCCTAGAGAAGAAAAGACTCTGGGGAGATCTTACAGCAGCCTTTCAGTATCTAAAGGGCCTACAGAGAGCTGGGGAGGGACTTGTAACAAGAGCATGGAGTGGAAAGATATGGGGAATGGCTGCAAATTGAACGAGAGGAGGTTTAGATTAAGAAATTATTCTTTGTCATGAGGACAATGAGGCTTTGGCACAGGTTACCCAGAGCAGCTGTGGATGCCTCATCCCTGGAAGTGTTGAGAACAAGTTGGAGGGCCTTGGAGCAACGTGGTCTGGTGGAAGGTGTCCCTGTCCATGGCAGGGGAGGTTGAACTAAATGATCTCTACNACAGCAGCCTTTCAGTATCTAAAGGGCCTACAGAGAGCTGGGGAGGGACTTGTAACAAGAGCATGGAGTGGAAAGATATGGGGAATGGCTGCAAATTGAAAGAGAGGAGGTTTAGATTAAGAAATTATTCTTTGTCATGAGGACAATGAGGCTTTGGCACAGGTTACCCAGAGCAGCTGTGGATGCCTCATCCCTGGAAGTGTTGAGAACAAGTTGGAGGGCCTTGGAGCAACGTGGTCTGGTGGAAGGTGTCCCTGTCCATGGCAGGGGAGGTTGAACTAAATGATCTCTACCATTCCTTCCAACCCAAACCATTCCAGGGTTCTATGAACAGAGTAACAGCAAAGCAATCTCTGATGAGGTGTCTGATAGTGACCCTCCAGTACCACACACTGCAACATTCAGAGCAGCACAGGGCCAGCAGCACCCACACATGGGCCTGCTTCTGGGAAAGTGACCACAGACCAGAGTGTCTAAGCAAAGAGACTTCAGTGTCCAGCACAGTGTCACCCAGCACCCACAGAATGTTCTTTTGTGGGACTGCACAGGGGTGCTTGGGGAGTGCAGAGAATGAAGAGCTGAGGGAGCTGTGCACAGAGATGATTTGCATTGTGCATTTGGTGGAAGTCTGGATTATTTGGATTGGTGGAAGTTGGATTATTGTTTCTTTAAGCAGTACTGATCAATGCTGGTACATGAACTTGACCTCAGACAAATCACAGCTTCAGAGTTTTCTTACTGAAAACACATATGGCCTAAATAAGCAGACAGAGCATTTGGTTTAACACTGGTTTTAGATTTCTTTGTTTCTTCTATTGTGTTTTTAAATCAGTTTGAAATATGCTAAACCCCAGCAATTTCTAATCTTTTTCTCTCTGCAGAATTACAGGCTTGTGAGTGGGAAAGATTTCACTGACACCTACTTAAAGACTTTCCGTGAAGAAAGCAATTAAGTTGTGACACGACTTTTTCTTTTACAGAAATCAAATTAATTTCTTCTGAGCAATTAAAAAGGTAAAGTTGGATCTGCCCAGACAAGAGCATTTCCACTTAATTAAGTATCAGCTCTATGGACTTTAAAATTTCTAGAGTCCAAGAGATTGTTTAAGGATTACACATCGTGTCCAGGGAGTAAATTGAACAGTAGGCCAGAAAAGTCAGTATTTTTAGGTTTACATAAGTTGCTCTATAAATGATCCTCTGCTTCTTCCTTAAGGAGAAAGCAGAATATACAGCCCTGCTGATAGCAAAAGCACAAACTTTGCTGCTACCTATTTTCTACTCAAGCATGGTCTGACAAACCATTCTAGAGAGTATTTGAGAAGGGGCTGTCGAATGTTGAAAGCTACAATAACATTTACATGGATTTCCAACCTTTGCAGCAGAACCCTACCTCCAAGAAGATAAGGTGCAGACAAGCACCTAAAGACTAAATGTCTAACCCCACACTGTTGCTATCAAACTGGCAATCACTATCAAACATCACTATGAAACCCTCGTTTAAGGGAGGAACAAAGATAAGCACAGAGTAATTTCCTAAAAAGTATTTTTTCACCTTGGCACTGAAACTAGTGCCAGCTTGCATCATTCAGACCTGCTCAGATTCTGCTTGAGAACTGATTTGTGCCAAAGGAAATCTTGGGAATCTTCACGAGAGTGCAGAACCTGCAGCTGCACCTCTACACATCCCCTTTCCCAGAGATGCTGCACCAAACAAAAGGCACAGTCCCATCAAGATCAAAGGTTTCAGCAGATTAACTGTGAAATGGCTGCAAAACCTTTGGCTTAAGATATGAACAGCTGTGGGTGGGTGCTTGAGGAAGCTCTTCCTGGATTTCAGGGCTTGTTACATAAAACAAAGAGACAATTCTTTAACCACTACTGTTTTGCAGTAACTCACACATGCTGCAGTTTCAGCAATGCCTCTGTGTTTCCCAGCAGGAGCTACATAAATGTAAAATCCATCTGTTAAATGCAGTCCTTGCTAATTGTTAGCTCTTTACCATGCCAGGATATTTCTTGCTTTGACAGAGGCTTTAACTAGAAGATATTTTTGCCAAACAGTAGTTTGCAATTCAATATTGTAAACAACTAGTCCTGTTTATCTTTCAAGACAGATTGGTGACACTCACAGAAAGGGTGAGGAAAGCAAGTCTCTGCCTTGACAGCTACAAAGTTGCTGCAGGTTTCTTGTTTGTGCTTTCTGAGACTTCAGCAGGAGGTTTTCTGGCTCCCAGAGGCAGTGTATTACATACTTAATTCTTTATTTAAAGGCTCTGTGCTTTTTTTTTTATTTTGCTTGCCAGCTGATGAAAAGCAGAGTGCAGTGGTGAGGGCATTCACTCAGGCTTTTTAATACCACTAAACTGCAGTGTGAGTTCAAAACAATGCAATTTATCAACCATATTGCACAAGCCCCTTGTATGAACAGCGATTTGTTATGTGAAATATTACACAGGTAATGAATGAAATGACACATCATTCCAAATGCATTCACCTATTTTATTGTTTTCTACAAAGAGAAGGTAACAAATAAAAATGATGCACATCACCAGTTTTTTCACAATAACAGTAGCTGTATCATCTTTAGCTGGTATTTCTGAAATGAAAAAACCCACCTTACGTCATTTTATGGGTTTCATTATAAAAGTTGAGAGATTAAGAAATAAATATCCAAACACCTATTCTGTCCCTAGCAAAGTTTTTGAAGACTGAAACAGCTGTTTGGTGTGTCACGTTTCATACAACTGATCAACAGAGGGCAGCAAATTCCTTGCAAAACGCAGGAGTGCCATAGATTTAAGAGATTAGTTTAAACAAAGTGTAGCAAAGATTATATTTCTTAGATTCAAAAAGCTAGCACAGAAATATGTGATTTGCAAAGTGTCCACTGTTAACTCAGCAAGTTCTTCAGTGTTCTGTTACATCAGCTGATGAACTATAACAGCTCCAAGTCAACAGAGCACTTCCCAACATCCTAAATTTGTGCTTAATGAAATTTCAGCTTGATAAAGCGTCTGCTTTGCTTTAAGCACAGATTCATGAAACTGGAACAAAGGATAGGAGGAGTTTTTTGAATTTGTGTTCAGTTTTGAGAAATATTAATCTTTTTGCAGCGTTTTTGGACCCTAATGAGAAACCCCTCCCTGCCCAGACCTCCCAGGCACCACAAAGATCCCATGTCCAACCTCAGGGGCTGCTAAATGGCAATTTCTCTGCCACTGACTGGCTACACCCGAGGCTGTCTGTCCCTAAAGCCTTATGTGGGGCAGGGGAAACATTTTACACAAGAGGTCAATAAAAAACCAAACTAACTAAAACTCAGTTTCGAGTGGAGTTTCTGGGGTTGGAGTCTCAGTATCCAATGTAGTGCAAATTGAAGATTTCCCTGTAGCTGAAAAATCCCAAATACTGCTTCTTTAATATGTGCAAGGGAAGGAGTTCCTGATGCATTCTCTCACCCACTAGAAATTACACAAATTTTTTTTTTTTTAATTCTATCCAACTACTTCCCTACTCAAATGAAAATTGAAGAAAATTAAAACTTTTGAATCCTTTAGCACTCAGTCAAAATCTGTGGAAATGAGATAGCATGTTTAACCAAAACATCCCAAACCCATTTTCTAGGGAGTGGGAGATAGAAATGACACACTGTGGAAGTTATAAACCTAATTTTATTTTTAAAAAGAAGGTTTTAAAGACTTTTACAGAATAAGAATTGTTTTTTCATGGGGAAATAAGTTTATATTTAAGAGGTATTAAACTTCTGTAGATGGAGGTTTCAGGAACATAACCAATATACCTGGAAACTGCTTTTTTGTTTTTGTCTTACCTGAGATATTATAAATTGTTTGAGAAAAACAAACTACAAAAACCGTCCCAATGAGGTAAGCTTACCTCTTTACTGAATTGTATTTTTTGGGACAACATTGTATTAATAATTTGATATTTATCTACTACCCCTTTTTCCGCTGCTGCTTTACAAAAATGAAGTTTGATTTCACCACAGCTCAGGAAAAATGTTACCTGCTCATGTAAAAAGTTTGAATTTGTCCATCAGAGCAGAGGAAAATGCATAGCATAGAAAGGCGTAAGAGACTCATTGGATATTCAAAGGGATAGAAGTAAAAATATATATAAGTACAAAAATAACAGTGGAGACTATACTGTATGTTTTAAAACAAGGAAATTCTCTGCTCAATTATTTATAGTCCACCTTTTCTCTCACCAAACCTATCTGTAAGATAGACAGTGAAGGAACAGATTTTGAACTTATTTGGGCACCTTAATGTAATGAAAACCCCATCCTTGAAGGTGTGTGCTTACTCATTCCTATTGCTTAAGCTTCTATCTTTATATTAGATTGTTTTTATGACAGCAACGCAGAATTAAAGATCAGAACATTGAAAATAGCAGATCCAAATATATTTGAACAGCAGCTTAGAGGGAATAAACAACAAATCTAAGTACTTCTATCTGCTGCAGGTGATTTTTTTCTTCTTCCATTTGGCATTTTAATGACTTGTATTTATCTCTTTAGTTATAACCTCCTGAAAGACATCTTAGAAAGGCTCACATCACTTATGTGGAAGGATTTCTTATTTTCTTCTCATTGTCCTGCATAAACCCCAAATCAGGCACATTGCTCAATTTTGTCCCTGCTGATACCACTAACACACCACAGAGTGTTCCTCTGATTTACTAGTTGTTTAACAGCAGTTTTAACAATCCATTGCAAACTCTAGTGATGTTGAAAATGCTGAACTGAAGACACTCTGACAGGATATCCCCAAGGAAATACATTGCACAGCTTGGTTTATTGTTCTCTCTTCAATCCATGACAGGCATAGAAGATGGTTTTATTCTTACTTTGTTCTAAAAGTAAGTTTATAAAATAGATTCCAAACTCACCCTTCTCTAAGAATTTTGCTATATTGCTTGAATCAAGTGGAGACAAAACAAGACAAAAGTTTTTTAACAGGCTCTGTTCATGTTCCTATTTCTGCACTATTAAAGGAGAGGGCTACATCCTTCAGCAGTCCCAGAGATCCTTCTTCATTTTTTTTTAGTCTAATTAACATGCAAAGAAACAATGTAAATTCTAGACAAAATGGATAGCAACCCATAAAGTTATTCCTGGCAAAATAACAGGAACAATAAGAAACATACCTGGAATTCAACTCAATAAAACAGTCAATAGGAATAGAAAACAAATTGAATGAAACTTTAAGAGGCAATACTCCAAGAGCGAAATAACACACAGAGAAAGAAGGAAGCCAGCGTTTGGGAGGCACAGTACATGGATGTGTTTGGGTGAGGCTGCACAGCAACAGGGTCTCAGCTTTGCCACCAAGCTCTCTGAAATACAGGTTTGTAGCAATTACAAAACACCCAAATCCAGCAGAGGTAACAGCTGCTAGCTATGGCTCCTTACCCAAAGAGAAGCAAAGATCAGAGACTTGTTGAAAGGCAGAGCATATAATTAACGCTGCATACAACAAATACACAAAGCAATTCCTCTAGTTGTAGTGCTGCTGAAGTAGAAGTGTTTAAAAACTAAACATGAGAGCTTTCCTGAAAAAGGTCCTTCTTAGCTGACGCGTGGGAGAGTCAGGTCCCAGGAGGTGTGGAAAGTTCTAGTTACATCAGCAGAAACAACCAAGTGCAGCAGCACCTAGCAAAAGCCATTCCCTTAAAATAAAGGAAGATAAGCACAAAGTGCTCTCTCTTGAGTGGAAAAGCACAAGTGAATAGTTGTCTGAACAAGCTTGTGTTTTACTTTAGCTGTATTCAGGTAAGGAAAATGCATAAAGCAATTATTTTATTAGGGAATTTGACCTGAGGTTCCTGATTTATGTGGATTACAGTCATATAAAGAAGCTGGAAGTCTCTCTAATGAGGTTTTGGTACCTTAATTTACAACAGGCATGGCTTTTATCAGGGTATCTGTAAAAATTGTAATTTGATTTTTCTCTTTCATTATTTTAGAAGCAAACTTGGATCCTCATATTGTGGGTTTCTGAGATGAGTAAACTCAGCCTCAAGAGTGTTTTATCCATTTGAAATGTTTTGCATTTAAAATGGATAGTCTAATTGTTGAATGTTTTGGTTTCTGATGTGGGAGACAAAGTGGAAAATTATTAAGGTACCTGTGCTTGGTACTTGACTTTTTCTATTAAGTTCAGTTATTGTGGAGCAGGTGGGAGACAGCATCACTGAAAGAAGCAAGCTAAAATAATGAACCAAAAATATTAACACAGAAGTTTTGAGTATGCTTTAAGAAATACCTTTCTTTTTTTGCTTGAACATTAAAGTTTGAGTTTCAGCATATGTCAACTATTTCATGTTTTTAATCATATCTCTTAACCACTTAAATGATCACTCTCTAGGGAACCAAAGTTTTAGAAGAGAAACTTAAAAATTATATCAAATGTATTCAGCATAAAATCTCCTAACCTGATTATCTTTTTTGGCTGTGATGACTCACATCTCACTTGATAGAGAGCTTAGTGCTTTGAGTTCTGGCTGCTGAGGCAGTTCCCACATGATTCCTGATGCCTCTGCCCCATCTAAAGAATTGTGTGTTAAATCTGCATCAGTCTGTGTTAGTGATAAAGGCAGAATAAATGCTTTTCTTTTCCCCTCTTCTGTGAGTAGGTAAAGGCCTGCTTGGATTATGGTAGTGCTAGGAAAAAAGGGCAGATCCACATCCTATTTATTTGGAAACCATGATGAAACAGAGACCGTATCAGTGAAAGAGTGAAGAATCACACCTAAATTAGGAGAAGGGGGGAGTTCCAGTGTGAATCCACCAGTTCTTATGCTGATGTGGAGAATAAAATCATAAACTCATTAATACTGGAAAAGACATTTAAGATCATAGAGTCCAGCTATTAACCCAACCCTGCCAGGTCCCCCACTAAGGCACCTCCCTAAACACCACATCTGCATGTTTTTGAACGCTTCCAGGGGCAGTGATTTCACCACTTCCATGGAGAGCCTGTTCTAATACTTGGCCACACTTTCAGTGGAAACGTTTTTCCTAATATCTCACCCAAACCTCCTGGTGCAACTTGAAACTGTTTCCTCACATCCTCTTGCCTGTTACCTTGGAGAAGAGGCTGACCCTCACCTGGGTACAGCCTCCTTTCAGGTAAAGCACAATAAGGTCCCTCCTGAGCCTCCTTTTCTCCAGGCTAAACACCCCCAGCTCCCTCAGCTGCTCCTCATCAGACTTGTGTTCCAGACCCTTCTCCAGCTCCATTGCCCTTCTCTGGACTTGCTCCAGCACCTCAGTGTCTCTGTTGCTGTGTGGGACCCAAACCTGGACACAACACCAGAGGCGTGGCCTCACCAGCGCCTGGTACAGGGGGACAATCACTGCCCTGGCACTGCTGGTCACACAATTTCTGATACAAACCAAGATGGGTATTTTGAAGCACCACTCTTACTTCCCTTTAAATCTGTGTACAGATTTGTGTGACTTTCAGTAACGTTGTCCATTATAGCTGCAGGTTGTTGCTTTCTATTGCTTAGATTTTCAAGGATAAAGAAGAAGTTAAATTCACAGTAACAGAATGGACTCCAATTCTTCAATTCTCTTTTCTCTGTGGCAGCAAACGTAAAACAAATGATTAGTTACACTCCAGTGTAGTTTAGTTGAGACCTTATGTTCAGTGCCAAAGTACTTTGTCTTCATTTAGACCTTGAACATATAAGCATTTGAGCATGTATCTAAAATTATTCACGAGTAAAGCTATTGACCACCATACGAATCAAGTTCAGCTTTGTAAGGTTAAAGGTCTGGAGACATTATTTCTTCACTATACCAATAAATAGGAGGCTAAGCAAGCTGTGGCTTTTGTGCCATTGACAGATTTTTCTTACAGATAAAGATCTCTAATAAAAATTGTTTTCAGTATTGTTATTCTGGAGATGTCAGGAACAGACAAGTGAAGATATTGTCACCTTCCAGAGATCTGGCTCATGGTATGCAAGTTATTTTATACAGTACAACATTTTTTTAGTTTGTTTCTGGAAGTTCTTCTCTGCAGGCCTGGTGTAGTGAAGATTGATCCAAACACAGTTAAAACAAATAGACAGGATTTTTCTCCCCTTCTTCAATATTTCTTTTTTGTTGTTGAGGTTTTTGTTTTTTTTTTTTTTT
>VXBC01008432.1:274538-344838 GCA_013399945.1 Ploceus nigricollis | reverse complement strand
TTTTTTTTGTTTGTTTGTTTGCTTTGTTTTGGTTTTTTTGTTTGTTTTTTTTTTTGTGCAATGACTATGCCCTCTGGGAATATACTGTGGCTCTCGGAACCTCTGCAAAAGCAGTAAATAGCTGGATTCTGGATTTCTTCTGGGTAGACTAAAGAACATGGAGTTGTGTCTGACATGACTGACTTGGTGCTGCTGAAAGCCACTTCAATATGGAACTTCAATGCTACCTAGAACTATGTGTCACAAGCCCTGGGTAAAAAAACCTTAATTCCATCTATAAAAAGCCTCCCTTTTAAAGAGTAAATCCCAGCAATATGTGCTGAAAGCTATCTGAACTATTCAGCTCTGTGTGACTCCATTGCTATCAAGATCCTCTGCCAAGATGACAGAGATTTCTGGTGTGAGATCTTCTCTGTGAAACAATAGCAAACTAAAAAAAATCAAGCCAACCCCTCCGAAACAACAAAACTAACAAAGAAAAATACCCCACCCCTAAGTCCCCAGTACCATTCTTGGCCCCCAGAACCAACCAAAATAAGACCACCCTAAATATCCACAACTACCATGACTTTTTGGGTTTAAATGAATTTAATTTAGTGAAAGACCTATTTTTTTTTCTCCCCATCATGACAAATATCAAGACATGATTTGACTCAAGAACCTGAAGAAGGAGGAAGTGTGTAGTGGTGGCTCATGGGAGCAACACCACCGTAATCCTTCAGCTTTTGCCAAGGACTCAAGAGTTCAAGAGGGTGACACTTCTGTGTGTTAGCCCTGTTTGCCTTTTCTGTTTGTTTTTTTTAGAAATAATATAGGTTATGGAGCTGAGTGGTCCCATCTGACCATGTGAAAGGGAGGCTGTTTCGGAGGATTATCTCCCCAGCTCGCAGAAGTCTCCATGTCCTTTGTGAGGCACCCTGCCATGAAGTGCTGCTGCAGATGGGGCTGGTGCTGCACCAGGCTGAGCTCTGACATGGGGTGATGCTGTTCCTTTCCCACCTGCTGTCCACTGAAATCCAGTGTCTGCTACAGCTGGTCTGGAGTTGCACACAGGATCACGGGGAAGGAGAGAAGTTGTGGTTTGCATTGCCAGTGTACAATACAGGAGGAACCTACAAAAGCAAATAAATAGCTTGTAGGTAATGTTTGACACCACACTGGTCTCACTCTGTCCAGTGGTGACAGATGTTGCTCTGCACTGTTTCTGGTGAATAGAAATGTAGCTGTTGAACCACAGCTTGCTGCAGATTCAAAAAAGCTTAGTGACCCACTTGAATCTTGGAAGAAGCTCTAGTGTTTGCTCTTTATCATGGTTGATACCTTGCAAGGTGCTCCTCTTCTGCTTCAGTCCTAATCCAGCCCTTTTGACTCCTTATAGGAATTATTCTGAATATTCTGATATCCTTCTCTCTGAGTCCTGCTCCAAAAGGTGCATTGCCTGGGAGCCATATACCTTGTACAGGCAGGACTGTCAATAGCTCTTCTAGGACCTGCAAGAAGCTCTGTGGATGTCTTGGTTCTGAATCATGCTTTTTCCTTTGAGCCTCCTAGCAACTGTGCACGCATTTTTTACTTCAAGATAAGACATCTACTAGAGGCCACGTAAAAAATAATAGATTTCCTGCTTAAGGAAGACACATAAGTAATTTCAGAGGTTAGCTGTGTGTTTCAGCACAGTAGCATTGAGATGATAGTGCTGATGAGCATAACAACCTATTTCAAAGTTCCATTATCATTAATATTATATACTACCATTATGTTACTTGCTTTTAACTCAAAGACTTGTAGAAGGAGAAATGGTATCTGAAAGAATCCAGAACTAAGAATACTGGCTAATATAAAATGAATACAGTCAGGCTCTGTTATTTCATTGTAAACAGAGAGCTTGGATTAGGCAATCAGGATATAAATTAGCAGCAGCTGATATAAGCTGATACTTTGGGTTGAAATGCAGCCCCAAACAAAAAGTCACTTGACTAATTCAAGGAGCATGAGGTGCTTTGTATTTTCCCCAGGTTTATTTGCTGCTTACTTTCTATAAATGATGTTTTTCACTTTACCTAATCTTTTGTAGAACAACATCATCACCTCGTTTTCTTGTGAGTATTGCTGGTGGTATTGCCACTGGGTGCTCTCTGGTGCTCAGCACTTCCACTGTGTAGTGAACCTAAAAGTGGAGGCTCCTTGGCTGATCCAGCTACCTTTGGATAATTAAACAAAGGGGTTGTGGGGCTTCACCAATCAGTCTGAGATCTCTGGAAAACTGTTTTCAGTGACTAACTTGGCTCACAAGGCAACACAGTTTTCAGCAACAGTCCCACTTCTAGACTTTATTACAACATTGTGGCCATGATTTATTAAATGGATCAAACAGTTTTAAATAAGTCTGATATGTTTATATCCAGAGGGAAGGTCTTAACAGTCCTCAGCTCTCAACTCTTCCCAGTTTCAATAAAGCAAGGAAGATTCTGAGAACTAGAGACATGTAAGGCTGGGCAAGAGAGATATAAGTCTTTCTGAGACCTTTTGTGTGCAGCAAGCTAGGCTGCACTTGTATGAACATAAGGCAGCAGGTGGACCTGAAAAAGGCTGTTTTATCATGGTTTGAAGACTTAAATTGGAACTACAGGTGGGATCTCTGTACAGCTTGGATTTTGTATAATCATGTTTCTTGTGTGCTCATGGAGCACGGCTCCTGTGTACAGTTTCTCCTCTCAGTTCCAAGTATCATTCTGAGACCAGGTTAAGAAGTCTTTAGTGCAGAGCCCCATGACTGAACTTGCATTTGTTATAAGATGTGCTCTCACAGGAGACAATGTAGTCCTATATCCAGTGAATTTTCTCTAAGGGAAGAATAGAAAAGGCAAATGACTAACTGCATAAATTACAAAGAACAGCGCAAACTATTCTTGGTGAAAAGAACTTGATCTGTTGCATAGGCTCCTATTTGGAACACATTAGTTATTTTCCAAGAATGTAGCTATCAGGGGTAATAAAGAAACACAGCAGGTGGTATCTGTGAATGGTAAAATCAACCCTGAGAAAGTATAATTGGACTCCTGTTGTAGTTAGCTGAGGGTGGAGCTGTTCCAGTTGGGCAGCTGCTCTTGGATATTGCCCAGTTTCAGCAATATTGACCAGCACAGCCAGCTCTGAGCAGTCGCCTCCAGCCCATGGAGAGGAAGAGGGAGCAAAGACTTGCTGACTGACTGGAACAATAAGACAATGTATGTGTGTGAAATTACTCTGTAAAAGATTCTTAAATGCTTCCTGCTAACATACGGGGGGTTCACGGTCTAATTCACTCACCTTCTTGGGGTTTAATAATGCAGGATAATCGCTGTCCTTCAGTCAAAGAATCAAAGAATATATTGACTTGCCCAAGCACAAACAGCACTCTGGTGGGAAGAAATGAAATCAGGTCTTCTGCCCACAAGACAGCCTCCTTTCTCTCCTGTCTAGTCTTGCCTGCCTGAATCATTTCAGGGTTCAGGAAACAAGGAAAGGTACTGTGATCAATATGAGAGGTTTTACTAATTTTCTGCTTTTCTTCCCTGATTTGGTTGATGAATCTCTGATAGAAGAGTAAAGCTCCAAGGGCTTTACTTCTTTTCATCTTCCTAATGGGCTGGACTGAGTTTTGTGACCCCTTACCTTTTATAGAGATAAGAGGGTGTGTGGGAGGAAAATTTATGTGAACGGATCTGTTTAGAGGTGTTGTTCTGCAGCTGTTCTGAAACCATGCTTCTCTGATCCCATTTCCTTGCTCTTTTAATCCCCTTTTCCTTCTTTTACCCCCCAGCTGTGTGAATAGTTTCAGTCTCCACCTTGGACCTGCAGGTAGATTCCAGGTCAAACACTATTATGAATAATAGGCAACCAGACATAAAATCCATTTAATGCATGAAAATACTTGATAACAGTGTAATTTATTCTGTGAAAAGACCTGCCGTTGAGATCAATGGTATAATGGCTTTAGTGTATTTGTGTGTTTGTATGTGATATTGCCTGGTTTCCTTTCCTGAAGAGGAGCCCTTCCTGGTGAGTATCTTGGTTTAGTTGCTCCATGTGCCTGAAGCCCTCAGCTGATGCCAGGAATAAATATGAGAGGACTTTGGTGTTTTTAATACCTGGACATTGGCCCTTCCCGCAAACTTAATGTGAGGGAAGAAATCGGAGGAAAAAGTAATTGTGATAGGAGTTGTCTGAGGTGATAGAATAGGAGGATGACTTCTGACTCCTGTATTTTCAGGTCTTGGTCTTTTGTAAATTGAATTTTCTGACAGCATAGAAACAACCACACAGGCATTCTCCTTCAACATTTTAATGTACAGATGAATCTTTGTGATTATTGTTGACTGTGACTTTAAAGTGGTTGTGCTGTACCTTGCTCTTAAGAAGACAATACACTAGTTTTTGACTTGTTTATGATAAGAGAGCAGAAGATTGATGGGTACTAACTAAAACAGAATTGAAGGACATGTAGCACATAGTTGAAAGGAGATGGGAGGGAAGAGTTCTTGAACAAAAATCTATCAAAAAAAAAAGAAAGCTCTTTGCAATAATAATTGCAGCTTTTCAGGGACACAGAACCTTTCACTCTTGTGGTCAGGTGCATGCTGCTCCTCCAAGCTAATGAAAGTACACAGACAGAAGCTGAGGAGCTGAGTCCTGCCAGCAAGGGAATAAAACACCTGAGACCACTTCAGTCAATGGGAAAGGAATGCCATAAGTAAAGTGAAGGGATGATTTAGAAAACAAACAACTACACCTAAATGAAAAATGCAATAAACGAGGCAAGTCTGCCCAACTCTTCGTGCTGCCTTCCTGCTTTCTGGGAAGACCCATCCCAGTGTGTGAAGACTGGGGGATGACCAGGACGAGGGCTAGCCACCACCAGAAGGTGGAAGCCATGCTACAGAAGTCAGCTGTGGGAGGAGAGAAGTGCCCCAACAATTCAGTGCAGTGACTCTAAGAAATCCATCTGAGACAACTTCTGCTATCCCACTTATCTTCACATGGGCTTGTAGAGATGTTTAGGTATCGTGTGTCAATTAAAATGTGAAAATGCATGTGGAAATGATGAGTAGGCAATGAGAACTTGGATATTTGGTATCAGTTCACTTCTAATGAGCAACTATTCTCTGTTGCTCTTTCCAATAGTTAGCACTGCATAAAAATGTGTGTTTCTTCAAAAGAGAGCCTGTTGTGTACTCCAGAATGGCTCATTTTTGTGGCTTTTTTTTCCTTTTCTTTCATGTTTTATTATAGTTGGAGAGATAAAGGAAATTTCTCAGAAAAATAAAGAAAAAGGTAGACTTTGTTCTTGTAGGATAATGACTTCCTTACATTTATTAGTTAATCTTTAAACAAATGTTGTTACAAAGGAGTGAGGTCTTTTGTTTTCAGTTTTTTAGTTGATTAGTGGTTTGAGTTTTTTCTATCATCTTTTCTTCATGTCACTACTCCTTGTGCCTGAATCACCATCAAAGGACTTCAGGATTCTTCCTTACTTTGATATTGTTCTGTAACTTCATCTTCCTTCTTCAACATGAGTTTTTTGGGAACCTGGAAAAGTTCTTGGGGTAAACACTGTGGGCCAGAACTTTGCGTAATACACTTGGAGTGATGGGCAGGGAGGTAAGGAGATAACTGCATATGTATTTGAGTTTATGCCTGGAGAAATGATAATCACAACACTTGCCTTTCACCTAGTAGTAAGTTGGCTCAGTCTCATCTAATTGTAATGTGATCATCCAAATAATGCACTGGTTGTGAATCCCAGAGGTTTTTGTGCATGATGGTCTTCCCCCTATCCCCATGGCATTAATAATGCAGTAGGGGTATGTACTCCCTTCCTAAAACTCTCCTTTTTCTGTATAGCATGCAGGTTTTAGGTTTGTTTGCTTTCTTGTTTGTCTTTTTATTTTTCTCTGTGGCTTGCCATTCATAGATTGCAAACTGGAATAACTTTGCTTTAACACCACAGTCAGGACTGAATTGCTGCAAATGAACATTCTTGGTGGCATTTTTGACCAGGTGCACTGGTAGGAGTACCCAGGAATGCCACCCCTTTCAACTCATCTCAGATGTCTCTGAGGAAGATGAAAACCAGTAATAAAAAGTCTGTCTCTAATGTGGATGGTAGGGATGTCTGAAACTAATGAATGTGTTGCAAACTGGATGCTCATCTCTGTTTATCTGACTCATTGCAGGAGCTAATTCCCACAGGATGGAGAAGAGGCCAGGAGTTTTCTCAGGGCATGAAAGGATATTGGTCCAGTTAATGGCAAACAAATCCACAGAGGTGGAATAAATGCACAGAAATATCTAAGCTGGGAAGTTGCTGAGATGAAAGTAGAAGGAAACTGGAATTGCTGAGGAAATGCAATGTCCTTGCTCTTCCTTAGTCATTCAACAGTGGCTTCAGGTGAAAGGGAGCATATTTAGAACAAGGGACCCTTGATCTGACTAAATAAAGTACTTAATATTTAAATAACAGGTAAACTAGTCCAACTACAGTCTCTACTATCCAAACAGTGTTACTCCCTCTTGAGATTTCTCTTTTAAAACACTGAATGACCAGCTAGGATGTCATAAGCACTGGTGGGAGTAGCTGTGTCTCCTTCTCTTGAAAATAATGAAGAACAATGAGTCCTGTCTCCTATTTCTACCCCAAATCAGGTCATACTCTTAAAAGTGCTCCTCCTGTTCCTTGAAGGACTGCGCTCAGGAGGGAGAAGGGGAGGTAGCAGCCAGTGGATTGCTTTTACATAGAGGTGCTCTGTTCTGGTTTGAAAGCAAAACCAGTGAGAGACTCTAAGTCAGAAATACAATTTATTAGGAAAAGGGAAAAAGAACTAAATACATGCAATAATACAAAAGAACTACTGACAGAGTCAGAATACAACCTGACACCCTGCTAGTTAGGGTGGTGGTAGCAGTCTAGATTAAATGGTCTTGTTGAAGTGGTGACCTTCTAGAAAGGATCTGGTAGTTTTTGTCTTCTGGAAAAACCAGTGGAAAGGCTGAGTCTGGTTCCTAGAATTTTAGATTATATTCAGTCAGGAATGCTTGGCTCCTCCCCCTGGGCAGAGCATCTCACAATGGGATGCTGCAACTTTTATCAGTCATGCAGTGACATTTAATAGGCCATTAACAGCAGATGTCTCCCCAGGGGGAGGAGTGGTTTGTGGAAGAGATAAAGAAAACTGCTTATTTAAGAGAAGAAAACTGCCACACCTCTGCCAGATAATTGAATACATCTTGCTTTTTAATCTGGGTCACGCTCCCAGGATGTTCAGCACCACAATTCAGGTAGAGATAGAAGCAGCATTAAATGCCATCAGGCAATGTCAAAGCAATACTAAGACTTATATTTAGATTAATCAGTCAAGGATTTAGTTGCTAAATTGCCATTTGTCTTTAGTTAACAGGGGAATAATATGAGGCCAAAAGAAAAAACCACATCTGAAAAGAAGGTTTCTTTTATTAAACTCTGGATACACTGAGACCAATTGCTTTAAATGCGTAATTCCAAGAAATAGAACAGTGTTAACTTTTACATTTTAGGTGTCCAATAATTGTATGCTTTAGTGAATTGAATATATTACAAGGGTAAACAGTACTTGGGTCACCCAATTATGGGATTTTTTTTGGTTGGTTTTTTAGTTAAATAGCAAAACTCCAGGGTATAGGGAGCAAACTGCTATAGGTAAGGAGGAAAATAATATTTAATGTAAAATACATATCCGTGTGCCTAAAGGGGAAAATGTTCTAACTTTTTAAAGAGCTCTTATAAGCAGAAGAGAATGTGTTTAATTCAATAAGTTGATCTGGCTCTCACCCCCCAATGACCAATTCCTAAACGTCTTTGGGAACTCAAGGGGCTTGAATAGAATAGTTCTTGAACCTTTTACCCCAAAACTCTTTTGAGAAAAGTTGAGCTGCTGTAGAAGCCCTCAAGGAGCCAATAGAATCACTGAATAAAAACGGAAATGGGACTTTGGGCTTAGTACAGTAGAAATAAACACGATATGAACTTCTGCGTCTCTCTTGAGTTCTTAACTTTCCTGGAATAAAAAACTGAGGTGTTCTGGCACAGGTTGCAGCATGTGTACCTATGGGGAAATGGAAAAGAGAGAAGAAATTATGAAAGAGAACTGGACAGTATGAAAAATACAACAGTACAAAAGTGTCTATAAATTTTCTTGATGTCTGAATAAAAAGTAAGAAGAAGATACCTCTTGTGTAAGGGGAGACTTCTCTACAAAACTGGTTAAACTGCTTCCTGCTTGATAACTTATTGCAATAAAGCACAAGAGGCTTTGAAAGAAAAGGATGAATGTGCAGGGGAATTTATAGCCTTCCACAAAACAGATGAAAATAGTATTCTATTCCTTTTTTTCTCTGCACTTCAGTCAGAGTCACTTAAACCACAGCTGATGAAGTCCAATCCCTTTCATTTTCATCTGGGAAGAAAGCTAAACAACAGGCCTCAAATTAGAGGGGTAATGTATATGCCAGGATGGTGTCTGTATGTGCCAGGATTGGTATCTTCTAAAAATTAAATAATTTTTTGTTTTAGTTTTGTAATTAGAGTATAACTCTATGTCAAAATGCATCTCTGAGTATTCATTTGGCTGGAAGATGGATGGGGTGGAGAGAGAAAATGTAGTCCTCTAAGTGCTATTTTCCATAATCATTTATACAGTTCCAAAGACTTTTTGGAATTTTTACAGGAATGAAGTTAAGCACAGATTTCTTGACAAGTTTGCATTGTTGCTGTTGTGATTTCTTAAATAGTTTGCGTTTGTTAATCAGAAATGGAGATGTAAATATAAAGATGTGGGGGTTAATGAGACCTGTAAGACCATTAAATTGTTAGGAATTCTGCTTTTCATATATTTATTTGCATACTGTGCTGTTCTGTCTCAAAACTGAATTCCATCAGATCAGAAGGCAGATTTCCTTGGTTTGCAGGATTTGTCTTTCATTAATTTTGATATGTCTTAGTATTTATGAAGATGACAATGCCAGTAGGAACATTAGATTACAAAGGTAATTCTGAAAAGGTCAGCAGGTCTGACATGCAATTTGTCTTGTTCAATTAGGCTTTATATTGATGTCCTGTCTGTCTAACCAGTATGGTAATCACTTCAAATATAAATGATGTGTGGGCAATTATTGTATGTTTTTGTTTGAAAAACAGTCAGAACTCTGAACAGCTCCAATGACAAAGCTAATAAATGTTTAAGCTACAGAGAGTGATTCTGTGTTGGCTTTGATCATTATGTCTTGTAGTCTACATGATTTAAGAATTTAATAGGCAAAAGAAGTGTCCAGCTGTGGCATCTGTGAATAAGTTAAGAAATACTGTCTTGTTTCCATTACTTACCTGAATGAACACATCCAAAATCAACCCAAAATACATGAAGCATGCTCACTACATCTTCCTTAATCTAATGCTTGTTGCTATGATTCAGCATCATATTGCAAAAGTCAAAATATATTGACCTGTATGATCCTCCAAAATGCTTGCTCTGCATATTCACTACATGTCTGATGCTGTTCAGAAGAATATAAAGAGCAGCTGTCTACATTGACTTGCTAGAAGAAATGAAGGAAGGATAAGTGTCTTAAGTTTAAATAAAATAGGTGTTCAGCAAACAATTCAGGAGAATTAGAATTTATAATCCAATCCATTTAAATTATCTATCAGGGCTTGCCAGTATCCAAGGATTTCCTCCATTTGCTTTAACTTTGCTTTCCAACAACTCTGAAATTAAATTGGAAATTATGAGAAAGAGAGGGATGTGATCTGCTTTCACAGCACCTGCCTGATTATTTCAGGGAATGGTCTTTCTTCATCTTAATGAAATGGGAATACTCATTTATAATTTTGCAGTGCAAAAGAACATTACAGGAATTCAAGTCAATTGGATTAAAACTTATGAAAGTATGCTCCTTGCTAGTCCTAATGCTACTAGGAAATGTAAGAGATTAGCATTTAGAACAAACAACTGTTCTTAAATATTTCAAATCATCCTTAAAACTAGTTAATGTCTGAACCTCCTTTAATGGCCTATTACTTCTGCAGTGCAGTTGAAAGTGTGTCTTAATCCTCTTTTAACATTAATTTTGGAGTCCTTTCTCTTTTCAGGAGTTGAAGTATTGATATTATTTATCAAGTGACAAAAATTTGCACATTTGCTTTGTCTTTATATTTCCATAATAGTGATTCAAGTATCTAGGTATTTTAAAACTACTCTAAGTGTTCTCCTCTTCTACTAAAACACTTTTATTCACAGCTTACTTACCTCACTCTAATGTGGCTCTCAAGCGTGCAAGAAGCCTGGCTTCCAGGGGGGCCTTCTTTGACCCAGCTTGTACAATAGGTTTTTGGAAGTGTCAGGCAAGAGAAGAAAAATAATACACTTCTCTTGGAGAAGAGACACTGCTGGTGTCTGAGATGGGGTGAAGTCCTGCATTACATAGAGGTTTTTTCCTTGTTTGTCTTGGAAATATTGAAGCCTGAACAATAATTACTAAATGAGGCTAAAAAGGTGCTATTTTCCTCAATGGAAACTGTCTGTAGGAATTCACATTTCTTGTACATTGTATAAGGAACCGAGAAAGAGACTATTTGCTTGTACCTTAAATATAAGAAATAATATAGGAAATATAGGAAATAAATATAGGAATATGTCCCATATCCCTTTGTAACTGCAAGGGGTGCAATGCTGCCCAAGAGATGCCAGTTCTGTTCCTGCTGTCCATAAGCTTTGCAACATCAGATCAAACTTCTTAAATGTTATGGATGCCTTTGCACAAATTGCCTAAGCAAAAGCACTGAAAAAGTGTCCCTCTGGAGAAAAAATGGCAGATCAAAAGGGGAAGAATGTTCTTTAAAACTTCTACTATAACTGTCTGTGCTGGCCTTGGCTTTAGGAATCAAAGTAAACAGGTGAGGATGAGTGTTCAAATACTACCAAGATCCACTTGTGAAGTAGAAAGTAGCAGTAGTTCATGAACTCAGTGGGTCTTGCTGCTCTGCAAGCATGTCAGGACTTTGAGTAGATCAAAAAGGAACTATGAAAATATCCAGTGATGAGGAAACGTGGCCTTGTGAGGAATACTGGGGGTCTGTTTCTGGTTATAACTAGTCTTGGGAGACAATCCAGCATAACTGCCTTTATGGAGGAATACGTCTGGGGCTAAAGCTTTACTTTAGTCAAGCAAAACTTTAACTAGAACTTGTGCTTGGGAAGCTGATCCAAGGCAAGACTGGTATGTCTAAACAAAAAGAACCATCTACTACCCTCCTCTCTCTCAAAGTGGTTAAGATTATTCCAAGGACTAAAATAATAAATATTAAAAGCCCCTTTTGAAGAGACAAACTGGTTACTTATTTTAACTCTAGTGTTTGGCTTTTACTGACTCTGGCATCCTGAGGAAGAAAGACTGTAAGGATTACATTAATAAGAAAATTACAAATGTAACCAAAATGGATAAATATCTGAATGGTCTTTGTCTCCTACCACACCACTTTATCATACTTGAAAGAGAAGCCAGTTCTGAAAGGCAGATTTGAGGACCTTTTTCATCTACCTAGATTTTAGTAGAATGAAGGGGCTACTTCTTTCTGTCTCATAAGGCAGAAGGAATATCCACCCTTCTGGAAATTTAATTCTTTTGAAGTTTGTATTCACATAGCTTGTACATCCTGATGGAAAAAATTCACTTGGTTCTAGATATCCTGAACATATTAGAAAGGCTTCAGTGAAGCCCAGGTGTCTGGCATTAGTCTGTCCATTTGCTCTACAAGGAGAGATTTAACTCAGAAAGGGACTGCAGGACATGCATCCACCTGCTGGCACCCACCTCCCTCTTTTTCTGGGACAAGGCTTAGGACAGGAGGCACATCAGACATGATTCTGCTCGTGCTGAATGACAGAAGCTGGCAGCCCTGCTAGTCCTGGCACACTTGCAGCAAGGCTGAGGAAAGCTTTGGGGGAGTCTGGCTCTCAAGACATGCCCTCAAGCAGTACAGGCCACATTTCTGGGAGGTGTGATCCACAGCAGAGTGCTCCAGTGCATCATGTAAGGGCTCTCCTGGACAGGGAAAGCCTCAGGGGGGTGTTGAGAAGTGGGGCCTGGCATGGCCTCTCCAACCCCTTCACTTGCATTGCAGGGGTCAGGTTGTTCACCAGAGACAGGAGCTTGCAAGCTGTGTGGGGTTAAAATATCACACTAGTTGGAATTTTCTGTGGAAAAGTCCTGGTTCAGGGCAAATTTGGAAGAATTCCCAAAGGGGTTCCTCTAGGAAGCAGATTCCATCGGCCCCTCTCCACAGTCGGTTCGGGAAGAAATACCTCCTTGGAGAAAAGTGGAAAAAACTGTTTATTAAACAAGAAAACCTAAAAGAAAAAAAATTGAACAGTAAGACTTCTTGCCACTCTAAAAGAGAGACAAACTTAGAAAAAAAATCCCCCCTGGGCTGCAGCCCGGCTCACTCAGTCTCTGATCAGTCCCTCTGGCGCTGGAAATGCCGCGGCCCAGGCCGGGCCCGGTGGCCACAGGTGCGAGCTGCCGGTGCTCTCTTAGGCGTTCAGTCCAGAGCAGGTTTGAACAGGTCCAAAGAAATGGAAAAAAAAACCACAGTCCAGGGAACTTCTTCGCCTCAGTTAGCTAAAACTAACTAAAAGCAAAGGAGAGCTCTGTCCCGCTGTCTGTCCGTCCGCAGACAACACAGTCCAGGAGCAGGAATGTGGAGGAGGGAGTGCAGTTCCTGAAAACAAAGTGCCTGCTTCTTCTCTCTCCCCTTCACTGTCAGGACAAGTCTTAAAGGTGCAAAACTTATTATTCAGCATAAAACAGAGCAGACGATTGGGGATAAAAGCATCATACAGTCAACCCAGGACAGGAAATTTCTGGCAAAACTTATCACATTGCAGCCTTGGTTCAATGAAAGGTGTGTTCTAGGGGAATGCACATTTGATGAGGTCTCTAATGGAAATGATAGTAAATGCTTCACTCCATGCTGAAAGCAGTTCTCTGATGAAGATTTTGATTCATTTAGCAGTTGACAAAGATATCACAGCATCTCAGCATTCTGTGGGATCAGCTGTGCCAGGAATGTCCACCCTGAACTAAAGGTAGTATTAGATAAAAGTTTTGGCAAAGGAGTCTCTCAGTACTTTGTGTGTCTGACAGCACAGCTCTTAGCACGTGGGATGTGTCACACCTGCTCTAAGTGTGATAGCTTATGCCAAGAGGTGTAATGACTGCTGTTACCATTCTTTGCAAAGGATACCCAGGTAGGAAGGTTCCTTGATTTTGAATACCATCCTAAATTTCTGTGACCAAAAAAAAAAAAAAAAAAAAGTCATCAATTTTAGTACAGAGGCAGCAACAAGCCCATCTAGGTGGTATTGGGCAGCAGTTTGATGCAGTGGCAGTTCTCAAGTCATAGTATAATAATAAAGGAAAAGTGAAAAAATACTGAACTTGACATATATCTGTAGTTGATAGGTATAAAATTTCTATGCTACTGACCCAGAATCCTGTGTCAAGACCTTTATATTGCCTGTAACTAAAATTATGACAATTCAAATTATGACAGTTCAATTAGCTCAGCTAGGGCCAGACTGAGATGCTGCCTCTGAGCCACTGAATCTGTGCTGCCGTGATGGACTTCAGAGGTGTTTTTTCTGTTTGTTTGGTTTTGTTTACCCAATCATTGTGCATCGTGTCAGGAATAAATTGCAAACAATTTTCTCTTCGGTAAGAGACCTGGGATCAGAGAGCCAAATGTGTATGGGAAACACTTGAAGGACTACTTAGACTCTAACTCTCCAAATTGGTATTCAATTTTTGTCATTATGCTGGTGTAGCAATTAAAATTTTTGTCAGATTAGAAGCTAAGAAAATAGGCTAATTGTTAGTATTTTCATGACTTGCTCTTTCTACTTACACCAAGGACTCTCAAAAGTTGTTTTTTCCATTAGACTCTACCTGTGTATTTGTGTTAGTGGTCTAATATACTTGGTAGCTTCAAGCTTTATCATTCTTTTTGTAGGAAAATACCTTGTGTTGCTTTGGAAATTATCTCTATTTAGATGATTATACACATGCCCTACCTAAATGGTGCAGCAGTTTAATTAAATTAATAAATCTGGTCTAATTTCCAGAATTCCACATGCATTTTCTAAGTCTCAGTTTAAGTTTTTCTGCAAGAGATAATTCATGGCTTCTGGAATGAAGCTTTTTCTGCCAGAAAGACTAAGTCTGCATCTTAATGGATACCTTACTGCTTGGTGTACTGTCTTGTTGAGTAACAAGTTAGACAGAGGCAATGGCTGTGCTACTAAATAACACAGGCCCATGACAGAGGTGTGAGCATTGGGTCACAGCCATCAGTCACCATTCACAGAATCACAGGATGGGTCAGGTTGGAAAGGACCACCAGGGGTCACCTGGTCCAAACTCCCTGCTTCAGCTGGGTCATCCCAGAGCACATGAAACAGGATTGCTTCCAGTTGTAAATATGATCTCTGGTAACCTCTGGGGCCACAGCAGCCCAGAACAATTCCACATGGAAATCCCTTTCATTGATAGTTTCAAATATGAGCTATGGATGGGTGACAGTGCAATTGGGGCACTACAGATTTCATGACCCAGGAGTCATTTTCTCTGCCAGTGCCTCCCCTTGGCATATAGCTGCTGGGCCTCTTGGGACCAGGATGTACAATGTACAGCTCAGAGATGTACCTTGAGACATGGAAAGATAATTGCAGATTTTGCTTTTATCTGCTGACTTCTACAAGCCAACTTCTACTGAGTTCATTACTGCTTGGCCTGAAAAATACTTGTGTGGATAACCCTTTTCTATGAGGCTAGAAATTCTAGGGAGAAAATAAATTTGGATCTCAGAATTGTCTACCAAAATGCTTGAAAGAAGAGCTAAGCAGAAAGACAATGCTCCATTGGGTTTTCCCTGTCACCAGACACGACCCCACCACCTGGCATGGCAGCAGAATCCTGAGCAGAGCCGTAGGGAGATGTGGTTTCTGTGCTTGCTCTCCCTGACTGCAAAAATCCCAAGGGATTAACACAAGGGAAGAAGTTCCTGGCTCCATTCCTGGAACAGCTCCCAGGGAACCATGGAGAAAGTACTGCTCATACTGCCACAAACTACCTTTGTAGTGTGACTCGTCCTGCTCAGAGAGAGCTGACTCTTCTGGGAGACAGAGCACTTTGGTGAGGGATGTGGATGTTGGCACCTCCTGACACACGAGCACCTTGCCCAGCTGGACAGTGTGGATACACTTGACCATGTGGGACTGAAGCTCCAGGCTGCTGAAACAGAAACTAGGGAGGATGGAATGCCTTCTTTTTACTTACCTGACCCTGTCAACGACTGGATGATATCTATTCAAAGAGTAGCTTCATATGCTTTTGTTTCTGCCTCCTTTGTGGTGATGAAATAGATATTCAAAAGTTTGTTTTGCAAAGAGAAGCTGTTAAAACCTGAGCCACAGCCGTTCAGCTGGGGAGTTGCAGCAATTATTCCTGCTGGGATGCTGGCAGGTGATTGTGTAGGGGTAGCATGAGAGGTGGTAGCAGTTCATACATGAATAGACAGGAGGGGATAAGAATGTAGATCCTCAGTTACAGCACTGGAAACAGGACTCATGAAAAAGGAAGAGTTAACAGAATGGACTGTCAGCATGGACGTGATTTATTCCATGCTTATAGCACTGTGGGAAGGCAAGGCACAAGCAGAGGAGGGGCTGCATTTAGGGAGGGAGGGGGTGAATGCTGTTAAGTGTTTGTGAAGGTTTTGATGGAAATATGCATTATCCAAATTACCACCTTCAGTTGTGGAATTAGAAGAGGCAGACGAGTGTGCGGGGCCATCTGTGCCCATGAGGCCAGGCACTGTGTGTGGGAACTGAGGGCTGAGCCCTGCTGGGATCCCTCTCTTTGCCATGAGGATGCTCATCAGCCATTTGGGTTGCACAGCAGGAAATGGCACTGTGAGCACTGTTGGTATGGATTTCTAGGATGTCCCTCAGTGTCCAACACCTTGTGGTCAACCAGCTGGACACACATCCACTGGTGGTCATTGGAAACTGGACCTATGACCAGTGGTCAAGGGGGAAAGCAACATTATGCATTTTGCAGTATATGGAGAGTGTTCCCAGAAACTAATTCTATTTCCAGGCAGGAAGGGCACATTTTAGGAGCACGGCTGTTGTCCCAGACTAGAAATTAATCTGCCATGGAGCCCCTAACTGAGGGCAGCTTGCCTGGCTTCAGCCTGAGGAGGGCTGGAGGCAGGACTACAGATGGGCCGTAGGAAGCACGGATAGCTGTCTGATAAGCATATGGAGAAAATGCTGGGGTAGGGAGATTATCCCTGGCAGACAGCAGGATGTTGTCACACCTGGTGCCCAGCACAGATTTCCAGCCTGCAAGCATAGAACAAGGTGTACTGGAAGGTTTCATACCCTGCTGCAGGCTTCTGGAGTGTGACCACCACTGAGGTTCTGGGGATTAATAAGGGCCAAAGCATGTCAGAGTTCTGAGCCAGGGCTGGCTACCAACAATTTGTAACTTGGATGCAATGGCTGTGTTTCAGGAGTGGCTTTCAGCTGATTCAGTGGATGTGAATCAGTCTGTGCTATTTGGCCTTGGAGCCCAAAGGTCCTTAGCCTTCTTTTTGTCAATATAAACAAATTTTTCTAGGTTTACTGAGCTGTCTCTCCACTTTTTATCTACTCTTCAGCTGGATCTCAAAGTTTCCATTCTCAGAGCTGTAACTCCATGTCTTTGAACAAGTGTACAAAATTTGTGGAGTGTAAAAGAATAAGAAAAGAGCAGGTAATAAGGAAAGGGAATTTGTGAAATTATTAACTTGTCAGTTTAACATCAATTAAGAGAAAAATTCTGGAATGGAAAAAATCAAACCATCTGTAACCTCTTGGAAAAACATCAAAGAGCTGAGTAGCTGCCAACATGGTCCATTTGTTCAACCCAGTTCCCTTCTGTGACTGAGTAATTGCCAATGGATAAAGGAGGCACATTAGATGTCACATTTTGAGATTAGTAGAGCTTTTGCTACTCCCTTGCATCACACTTTTGCAAATACTCACATAAATTCAATTACGTGATGAAAAGCCAAATGACTTGGATAATCATGCTCAGAAAATTGATTTGATATCTGAACCAACAGAAACATCAAATGAGTTTTCAAAGGGTCTTTTGAATGGAATAAGGAGTTGCCCTACCACTTACAAGCCTTAGCTAGAAGCAAGCAGACTGGCTTTATTGCTAAGCTAGTCCTCCAGTTTTGATAAAGAATATAATCAGAAATAAGGATAGGATTTAGAATCACAGAATCACAGAATGGTTTGGGTTTTGAAGGGACCTTTAAAAGTCATCAAGTCCAAACCTACTGCAATAAGCAGGCACATCTTCAACCAGATCAGGTTGCTCAAAGCCCCATCCAACCTGACCTTGATTGTTTAGAGAGACAAGGCACATGAACCTTCTCTGGGGACCCTGTTCCAATGCCTCTCCACCCTCGTCATAAAAATATTCTTCCTTATGTCTATTATAGAATCATAGAATATCCTGAGTTGGGAGGGGCCCACAAGGATCATAGACAGTCAGCTCCTGGCACTGCACAGGACCACAGCAAGGGAGCATTGTCCATGTGCTTCTTGTCCAGCCCTCTGGTCATTTTTGTGGCCCTCCTCTGGACACAGTCCAACAGGTCCATACCTTGTGCTGAGTTCTTCAGAGCTGGATGCAGCACTGCAGGTGGGGTCTCACCAGAGCAGAACAGAGGGGCAGAATGCCCCCCTCACCTGCTGCCCACAGTGCTTTGGATGCAGCCCAGGACACATTTGGTTTTTTAGGCTGTGAGTGATATGGCTGGGCCAGGTCCAGCTCTTTCAGCCCAAGTCCTTCTCAGCAGGGCTGCTCTCAATTCCTTCTCCCACCAGCTCTGTTGATACCTGTCCTGACACAGGTATCAACAGAGCATTTTAGCATTTTAGCACCTTGCATTTTAGAAAGGGAAGGGTGAGGTGTTAAATTCTTTTGAGAGCAAATATGTGATGAGTGGCTCTGAATGTTTCCTGGAAAATGACATGGGGAATCATGGGACTTAGATGTTATATGACTCAGAAGCACAATGCTGGTTTAATCTGGCATGAGAAGGAAGCAAATCTTGTATCAATAAACATTTGTATTGCCAGCAAAATACAGGATGTAATCCTGGTCTGCTCAACATTATTGAGGCCTTAGTTGTAGTGATATGTCCTCTTCAGAGGAATATGGACTCCCTGGAGGTTTTCTGGCAAAGGAAGGCTGGAGTGATCATCTGGTTTAGAACTGAAGAGAAGGCTGAATGCAACAGGTCAAATAAAAGCTGTTGTGAATCTGTTGTTCAACAAGCCTGTGATACACAGGAGGATAACTTTTGCAAAGGTTTAGGATCATAGAAAGGAAGGTCCTTGTGTATTTTAATTTCCTTTCCTTAGCTAACTGGCAAAACGGTGTCAAACACTGTGATGGGTTGCTGGAAGAGTCTGGGGCACCTTTGCTTTGAAGACCCCACAGAAGCTTCAAGGCTTAGTCTGGTGTTTTGTCTGTTTTATGAAGAACTAGTTATCTAACAATTTTCATTGTAACACTGTTTAGGTTATATAAGGGCCAAAAGCCTAAAATATTAAGTATTTCTTGTCAAGATATCAGGAGTCTTCCTGGCTGAATTTAAATCTGGGTAAGGAAAGCAAGACGTTCAGCCAGAGAGAAGCAAATGAAATGGAAGAATCCAAAGTTTCAGACCATGCTTTTACTTTAGGCAAGAGGAGAAAGCCTTGGAAATTCTGGCATCACAGCCTGCCTCATACTATCTGTCACCTTACATGCTGACAAAATGGTTCCAGGTTTTACTGAACTATTGTACACTCCCTGACTCTTTGTACAGAGCTGCATCACATATGTGAGGAGCAAAATAAGGAGCACCTGTGCAGTGCAACACAGCTCTTGGGCATCAGAGCAGCTGATACCTGCAGGAAAACAGGATTTGCTGCTGATCCAAACCTCTTGCAAGCTAGATTTGAAGGTCAGCAGGTCAGACTCCCACTGTAACCCAGCTGATGTTTTCCTTGGCTGTTCCCTGGCTGGTGACAGTTCTGATGGCAAGGCTACACAGGGAGATGATATTTTCCCCATGGGCTTGGATTTTCAAGAGGTGGTGAATGCTTCAGAGACACTTCCTTGTCTTCCTCTTGCTGAAAGCACAGGCCTGGTTGGCTATCACCATGAATTTTAGACAAAGACATAAGTGCCATGCCAACAATGTCCATCCTGCCCTGGAGTGTCATGTAGATTATGTACAACAGTATCTGGACTATGCACCGAGTCAGGATTTTTTTCCACACTAGTGTGACAGTGGGGTTATAGCCAGCCCACCCAAAAAAGGGTCATCCAGCCTTTACCTGAGTCTGTGGTATTTGTCTGGTGTGCTGTAATACTCCCCACTGCTGATATGGTCTCCCATAAATATTCATACTGATCTTTGGGATGATATGTTCCTTCCATGCTTTGGTGCAGGAATTTAAAGTTTTGGGGACGTTGCAACAAGGAAACTCTTTTTTCTTCCCAATAAAAGTCTGTTGAAGCATGGCCAAGTTACCAGGCTTCACACTGCCCCTGCCCTGCCCTGCTTGGGGAATGCAGAACTGTTTGTGCAGGTCACTGAGGAGCAGGAGCTTTTATAGCCACTGCCTCCAGCTGAGCACATCTCTTCATTCCCATGCAGCTGTTGTGAGCTGGCCTGAGCACAGAGCCCAGGCTGAGACTGTGGGGTACAAACAGGAATATAATTATTAATCTCTGTAAATGCCATCACCTGGCACCAGAACAGAGGAGTGGGTGTAGAGCATTCAGCAGCTTTTACCTAGTGCATAACAAGAGCTCTTTAAAGCTTGTATCAGTTAATAAGCAGCTAATGACCTTCAGAGGTCAGAGTTTATTAGGAAGAGAGTAGTCAAGCAAAGTGTCCAGGGACAAACTGCTACATTTCACAAAGCCTGCCATCTGTGTAAAGATCACTGCCTTCCCTCCCTGTCTGCTCACTTTGGGGAAAAGAAACAGAACCATCCCAGGCTGAACTGTGTGGGAAAGAGGACATGGAGTTTAAAAACAGGTAGAAAAAAAAAAAAAAGAGGGGCTTTAGGAGAGGAAGAGAGCTACATGAGAGTGTGCTAAAGTAAAACTTGGAGATTCAAGCAGAATTTCCGTGTCTCTGTTCCCCAGTAAGGGCTTGCAGGGTGCAGGGGCTTTCAAACTCTGCTGTCCTGGCAGGGTGTCTGTCAGTTTGAAACGTCAGGATCACAAACCTTCATGAGAGCTTGTGGTGTGGTGTCATTCCTGCTGCTGCTATTTGACTTTACAGACCATAACCCCATTACTGCCTATTTTTTAGGTCTGTGGTCTGGTCCTTCAGATCACAGCATGATTAAATTCTTTCTGAGAGAAGAAATCAGTATGCTACATCATGTCCTATATTTTGCATGACATACTCTCTAGTTTATGTGTTTTGACCAATTTCTACTCTCTACATGAGCAGTTTAATGCACAGACCTGCAGAATTAAGTTTACACTAAAAGCCTCCTGAAAAGTCCCAACTTTGCAGCTTCAGGGCAAAGATGCTTTTATAAAAACAGCCAGCCTCTGAAGTCTGTAGGAGACATACATAAGTGTGTGTTGTGGAGTAACCAGTGAGACTGTTTACTGGAACATGAGCCTTTGTTTATTGCCTTAGAGGAGTAAGTTAGGTGATGTTTATACTGAAAAGCTGCACTGAACTTCCACTGGGTGCAAGTACATGGGTGTGCATGGCTTTTCTGTGGGAAGAGACCTGGGCTCATGCTGTTCTCTGGAGCTCTGAAGTTGCTTGTAGACTCTATTACTAGTTTTTATTGAGGTTCAGAAGGTAGGAGGGTGAGTGCCTGAGGTTCTTATGTGCCATAGCTTTGGTTTTATGAAAAGTTTTAGTGTTTTAGTTCTGCAGAGTAATCTGTTCTGCCTTTAAAGAGCATGGCTTGTACTTGTGTGATTCCCTGCTCATTGCAAGGAAGCTGGACTAGGTGACCTTTACAGATCCCTTCCAACCCAAACTGTTCCATGATTATATGATTCCAGTCTAGCACATACCAAACATATCAGGTGTTGATGGTTAGAGTCATGAATTTTGACATGGGAGGAGTTCAGATGGATGAAAGGCTGGAAAAACTTCACAGCTACCTTAAAGGACATTCCCTATACATTTCTATTTAAAATTACACTTAATCAATTTAAACATCACTATGCAGCACTGAGACTGGATTCTTTGTTCTTTGGGATTTTTTTGGGTTCTTCTGTTTATAACTTTGAAGTGGGAGGCTCTTTATGCCACCATATCTCAGGCACTGTTATTTTATAGATGCTTGTAAGTTATCCATAAAAAAAAAACCCATAAAAACCTTTTTACTAGACAAGAAAGCTCAGTTTTCTCCTATTTTTGTCAAACTTTTTTATTTTTATTGTTGTTGTAGTAGTGGCAGAGAGGAGAATGCTTTAACTCCTGCTATAGACAAACATGTCATTTCTGGGAGAAACTGAACAGCTTTTCTAACTGAAGTTTTGCTAAAGCATGGCACTTCAGGTTTCTCTCACTTGATACAAAAAACCCCATCACAGTTAGGATGAACATCTGGCTGCTCTCCTGCTGTCCTCAGTACAAGGGATCCACTGCCTTGCAGCTTTATTGCAGGTAAGCAGCTGTATTTAACAGAACAGCAGTGATTTTTCAGGGCCTTTGCTCTAGCTCTGTGTGCCCCTAGCTCATGAAGGAAGAGAGAGAAGTTAATCACAATAAGTTTTCCTAAAGGTATTTCACTGAATAATTCAAAATCAACTAAAATTCAATTAATTAGACATACATTCATATTGTTGCTTTTATTTTTAAAGTGTTATAAGATGGTTTGGCATCAGAATGGATTATAAAATTGCAGCTAATGGAGGAGAGCTGAGGACTTCAAATATCTAGCATGTATTCACACCAATACCTGTTCCACCTATTCCAGGCTGGCAGATCTTTAGTGGCAAATGCAATTTAGAGGGTTTTTTAACCTAATCCAATGGGTCAGGTAATAAGTATCAGAAAATTAGATTTAACTCTTTGCCACGAGGGAGCCTCAAAATTTGTCTTAGGTTTCTCATATTGCACTCAAGGTTTAGTTGGAAAAGTAGGGGATGCTATTACTGGGGACAACAAAATACTGTCTTCAACAGCATCCTTTTCAAAATCATTAAAAACATTTACTTTTCCTTTGGGGTTTGAATATGCTTTCATCTCTTGTGGTGCTACCATAGTGTTAGAAAATATAATGTCTTCAATTAAAAATATATTGTTTATTTGGTTAATTACATTTTGCTTTATAGTCAAAGGGAAGATTTGAGGCTGATTAGAGCTAAGACAACTCAGAGGTAGCTGTGCCCAGTGGAGCTTTATGCAAAGCTGCTCAAGGGGATGTGGTGGACATGAGAACTTGGTGCTTTTCATGGGCTAACTGTGCTTCTCACTGCAGGCTGATGAGGCTTTCCAGTGACTCTGTACAGTGAATGTTACAGTCACATTACTGAAAAATTTCATGTTTGTTTCTCATTTTTAAACAAAGGAACAGTGTGAGTCTATCTACACATCAGCAATGAGAAAAAAAAATGACTGCTTCTCACCTACTAATGAAGGAGCAGCACTTCTGTCCCTTTAAGAAGAGCTTTTTTGGAGAGCTTGTCTGTGAGTGACCTCCTCAAGTCACTGTCTGAGACAAGAACCTAGTGTATGTGCTCTTCCTTGTGGGCTGGAAGTCACTTTAAATCTGCCAACACATTTGCTTAGCTTTCCTTTTAGAGCAGAGCCAGCTGTTCTTCAGGGTCTCTGGAGTATCTGTATGCTCTCTTAAACTCTCCTTTCTGGCTAGAAAATAGGGACAGTAGCTAAACTGTTTCCCATACTAAAAGTTTAACAACCTTGGGTATTATTACATTGCTCAGATATGTTCATGGTCATAGTTCAGTCCCCGCTTGCCCTTACTGGAGGCTTCATCAGCCCCATGTACCGGCTCAGCTCTTGGAGCAATGCTGGCTTGTGTCAGCCCCCTGACACAGCCCACCTACCCTTCACTTTTCGGAGGTGGTGGCACTTGACTGACAATTGGTCCTTCTGTCATGACCCCGATGAAATCCAGGAAAAAGTGGAAGGGATGCTGTTATCTGAAGTTAATTAGGAGTTAATGAGGCTTGTTAGAAGCCAGCAATGGGAGTCACAAAACAGCTAGTGATTAGAAGGGATGTGAAAAGGGCTATGCTGAGCCATTAATCAGGCAAAAAGAAGAAAACAAGTATTACTGACTTAGGGATGTTTTTCCCTTCTCTTTTCCAAGTATGAAAGTCATGCTTAGGATTAAACGACACCATTTTAGAAGTGAGACAGAACAGTTTTAAGAAAGGTTAAAGATGCTAAATGGGAGACAGAGGAAATAAGAGGGAAACAAGTTTTATTCATCTTGGTCACTGTCCATGGAGTTCATTCCATCTTCTGTTGAAGGGTGCATGAACCTCTGCTCCCTGTCTCCTGGAATGACAATTCAACAATTGACCAAGCCATCTTCTCCCAGGTGAATACACACATTTGTACTTGTTTTTCCCCTCCTACTCTCAATGCAGTGAAAAATCAAATCCCATCCCCCTGAGCTGGGGTAGGATGGAGAGTAATTTCTGCAGGCTCCTGTAGCCTGCTCTGCCATGTCCACCAGCAACAATGCTCAGAGGTTTGAAGACAGAAATTAAAGCAAGTGTGTGATATGATCAGCACAACTGGGCTGTTCAGTAGATTCCAGAATCCTACTGGCAGAAGAATATCTAGCCACAAGAGTAAGCAGTAAGAGGGATTGAGTTTTGTTGTTTTTGCTATGGTGGGTTTTGTTTGTTTGTATTTAGGTTTATTTTTTTCCCTCCCCAGATGTGACAGGTGACTGAGTAAAATGAGGATCCTGAAGTGTTTTCCCCACTCTCCTCCTGCTTCCCCCAAATGTGGAGAGTAATTTATGAAAAAAGCTGTTGAGAGAGGAATTTCAGAACTAAAATATTCACCTAGTGTTCAGATAGTGGACAAGGGAATTTTCAGTTAGTGATGCTTATTTTTCTCTTTAATCAATGCCTTTTTCAAATGGACAGAATCCCCAAAGTAGGTCCTGTGTTTTTCATGTTTCTGAATTCAAAATATTTGTGACTTTTTTCCCTTTTCAAGTGCTTAATTATTTGAAATAATTCCTTCTATAAACATTAGTATCCATTCATTGATGTGTCTGATCATGCAATGAAAGTGGCTACAGAGTCAGCCAAAGCAAATATAATTTTCTCTTTCATGATTAAACATACTGAAATATTTGCCCAGTTCAGACAGAAGTACTGTCTTTCCTTGTTTTACTGTGCTATTTTGACTTGTTCCATTGTTTGCTACATTCCTGCTGCATTTAGAAGATCCTAACATTTTAATAGGCAAGAAGAAGGTGAGTGAAGGAAGCTAATGAATGCCTTTATTGGGAAATATAATGTGTATTATTATAGGTTTCCTGTGAATGAGAGTATTCCAACAGGAACCCTGGACCTGCCAGTCAGTGATGCCAAGACCTCCCTTTCACTAGAACCTATTTTAATAACTTTCTTGGACTTGAAGTAATGAACTGAATATAATATTCAAGTAGTGTTGAGTATCATGATTTTATGTAAATGACATTGTATTTCCACTTCTTTTTCCCCTTCTTAATGAAGCCTATTTTTGACTGCTATGCACTAAGCAGGATCCCTTAGTGAGCCACAGGGTGACAGCATGCAAGTTCTTCAAGTGAAATGTGAAATGTTGATCAGAAATTATCTGTATGTGGCTTGTTTTTTCCTCCTTACCACTCTTTACTGCCTTGTATTCAATTTTCACTGCCATGTTTGTTTTGGCTGTCTCCATAACCCTGCTGTGACCTCTGTCATCAGGATGGTATATTTTTTCCCTGCCTCGTGTATCTCCTCTGTTTACTTCACAGAACTGAACAAGACCAATGTTGATCTGAATGTCTATTCACAGCTATGTTTACTGGCAGTATTTTCCCATGACAAAATTTTTGTTTTCTTTTCTCTGGCTTTTAACCAGTTCCTTCTGCATAACAGGACTTTAACCAGTTCCTAGTGCATAACAGGACTTAATTTTCTATCCAGTTAGCCTGCTCTCCCCTCCCCAATTTTTTTCAATAATTCTGTCCAGAATTAGCTTTATATGCATGGAAAATGCTTTTAGACATTTGATTAGTGTTTTCCATGAAATTAGGCTTCTAAGAAGGATGTCTGGATCCACTGAACCCAGAAGAAGGAAAATTATATCCAGCCTAGCATATTTAAGGCAAGCACTGTTGGTCATGCCATGCCACATCACTCTCAGAAGGCTTCTGGAGTTGCCTCCCAGAGTAGAGGATGAGAAAGACACTTCCCCAGAAGACCAGGGACATGCTCTTTCTAAACTGATAAAACTGCTGCAGTGAATTGGGTGGTCTGAATTCCTTCCACTGTCCAGGACAGCTACCTCTAAACCCTTGAGTTAGCCAAGTTAATTCTACCTAAAGGGTTGTCTTGTCTCTGAAATAGGGCTTGCTCCATGTGGTGAATCAGACTCAACTTTTGTAGGACAAAGCAGGGAAGCCCTGAAAATGTTGATGCAGCAGTTCTCTTTCTTGCTCTTATCTGATAGACAGGCAGTGCAGCAGGAAGCTACAGAAGTTCCCTCTGCTTGGGGGCTGTGTGCCTTAAGGATTCTCTGTAATCTGGATCATTCAACCTTGAAAAGTTTGCTCAGAAAAATTCTACTGAGTTGTCTTTTATGCTTTTATGTACAAAATCCTTACCCTCATTAACAAATATGGACTGTGACCTTATATTAATACATTTGGGGATGGAAGGGATATTCCAACTCTTGCCTGCATTATGCTGAACTATGCTGGAAAACTGAGAGAATGGAGGTGCTTTATTAGGTGAAATTTGTGGACTTTATGTAGAGAAGATATCTTACAAGGATGTGGCTGCTAATCTATCTGATATTTGGATATTGCAGCAGCTTTCAGGAGAGAGGAATTTAGGCTCAGTGTAAAACCCTGACTGAAATGGAAAACAAACTTGTGAGATCCAGGATCATGCCTCTAGTTTGCCAGGGCTGTGAATGTTTAACTAACAAGGAAAAATATCTTCCTTCTTTTGTGAACATTTTAAAGGGGTCTGGTTGTTACTGTCTGGAGTAAAGGAAGTAAGTATATGGCTGTCTTGTTTTCCATCCCTTCCTTGATAACTCTTATCAAACAGCATTTGACACATGTGGGACTCAGCAAGAAAACTTCAGACATTGTTGGTTTTCTGCTGCTACCCATGTATCAGGGAAGGGGCACATTGACACTGAGTGACAGATGAACTTGCCTACAGCAAAATGCAGCTGCTCACAGATATGTAAAAATGAGACAGCAGCATAAGTGGCCTGTTAGGAGAAGGCACCAGGAAAGTTCAAGGGGTTCTGGAGTTATCTGACCTATGCAATTGTGGAATATTAGATGCTTGTTTTTTATGAGTTATTTGCTTGGCCCACATGAAATGTTTTCTAGGTGATAAACATAACTGAACACCAGCTTTCAGGTGTATGGCAAATGTGTGAAGAAATGGTCTATGATAACTGAAATAGTGCTGAATGCCTATAGCATTCTTTTAAGATAACCCAACTCTGTGGTTTTCATTGATTTATTTTTGAGAGTCATAATGCATTCAGTTGTAACATGTCTCATACACTTAACATAATTCAACCATATAGTAGAAAGTTTCATGAAAATTGAAAACACTTAAAATAGTTTGTATAATAAAATATTATCAGGTACTGATTAATTTAAAGGCTGGTGAATAAAAATGTGAATCTAATTTTATTATATAAGTGAAAATTAATATTTATTGCCTCTAGTAACAAAAGGCAAATCTGATTTCAATTTAATGGACCCTAACAGAAGACTCTGAAATGTCAGCCCCCAATGAATTCAGTATGATAAGTTTAGCCACTATTTTTTGACAATATGAAATCAAACCCAATATCTCATTCTCCTAGGGGAAAGAAAGAAGAAAGATTTGAACCAAAAGAAATGCAATCTGCCCTATACTGAGGAACTGTACCAAATCAAGCAGCTCCCTCACAGGACTGCTATTGTTTTGCCCAGATTTGATCTAGCAGTTGTGTCAGAGCTGTGTCTTCACATTCTTAATTGTGGTGGTATTTCTGTTTGAGCAGCCTTTGTGGATAGCTAGAAAGCAAAGGGAACCATGTTTTTGCACCAGAAGACAACTTTCTGTGATCAGACAACTGGACTGGCAGAAACTCCCCACTCAAATATCACCTCCATGGGGCATAAGTGCATCTAGGGAAAGAGCTCGGGGAGAGAGAGGTTCTTTTAATGCCCTGGTGAATCAGCCATGGTTACAAAGAAATGGTTTTTCAGAGTGCTGTCAGAGTGAAGCAAAATGTTCTTCAACTTCTGGTATTTGTTATGTCCCAGTAAATATTCTGATAAGGACACAAGGCACTTTTTTAACAGCTTAATATCTCTTTCTGCTTTATTTCTCTGCTTTTTGAAATGGAGCTACTTATCATGTGAGTTAATTAATTTTTAAAGTCTTAGCCAGTTGTGGCTTCATATCTCACTTTGAAACTAAATTCCATTATAAAAGTGCTGTTTCAAACTTATGAGTCTGAATTTTTTAATCTCCCTTTCCTCCTCCTTTAAGCTGCTATATGGATTGCTTTCTTCTCTTCAGTTCTAAATGATGGTTTCTGAGGCAAACATTATTTTTGAACCAAAAATAACTCAAATTAAAGTGAAATTTGGCTTAATGTAATACTTCTCTCTACTGTTAAATCAAAGAGGTTACAACATTGATTTCAGCATTATCTGTACATGTCTTTCTTAAATTCTTGTCCAATTTCTGTTTGAAGAAAATAAATTGTAATTGAGCAAACTTGTTTATGAGTTTTTTGAGGTTAAATAGTTTTGGAGCTGTGTCTTGTTGATTTGAATAGGGTTTTTTGAACAGTGGCCTACTTGAAATAACATTTACTGCTGAGAATCATTTATCATTTGCCTTGGCGAATGGAAATGCGTGTTGCACTTTGGTTGCTTGCATTTCCAATCTTCTTTTAAAATCACATTCAGATTTCCCACAGCATGCAGGTGGGACAGTGGCACATTCAAGGGTGATGTGGCATGACACAGGGAGAAGTTCTGCACACAAGTACCTCTTGCCTGGGCTGAACCCCAGTTACTGCATGAATTATAGCCAGGGACAGCCACAGCCTTCAGCTGCTGCCTTCCCCCTTTGTGTTTACAAGTGTTTGCCCTCCAAAGATGGAAACTGCTTCACTGTTTTCCAGAACTGAGCACTCTCAAAGCACTGCTGTGATGCTGCTGATGGCAGGCCTGTGTTGTCACCTGGCACCAGAGCAGAGAGCTCTCAGCTTGATTCAAGGTGAAGGCTCCTGCCTGCTCCTGGAGGAGGAGAGCACTGACCTTGCTCCTCCAGGCTGTTTACTGCACAGAGACCAGTTTTCCACAGTTAAATCTGTGGCTGCAGCAGTGCTTTCGTTAGGGCTGCCTTTAACTGGAGTGTCTTGTCAAAGGCAAGAAAAGGAGAGTACACTCTCTCACATCCTTGAATGAGATTTAACAGTGACTGAGATGTCCTAAAATTTGAGATGCCTCAGATTAAAGACAGATTTTGGGCGACAACTGGGTGGGTTCTTAATATTTAAAGTAAACAAACAAATGCATTCAGCATTTCACTCTGTCCTTTAGCATGCTGAAAACGTCCGTTATAGCACTGGATTTTAAACACTGGCAGTTATTGAAATTGGCTTCTATAATAATAATAATATAAATTAAAATATAATAATCTGTAAGTCAGAAATCATTAAAAATTAAAGAAGTATCTGTTGCTTGAAGTGGGGAGCACTCTTGGGTAGCATTCTTGGGTAGCAAAGCCAGCAGGAGAAAAGACAATGCCATTTGCTTTTTGTGAGAATGGTCCCATCAGTTCATTGCATCTGAATTGACTTGTTCAGTATCACACTTTTCTTCAAGTCTGTCTAGTCTTCAGTTTTTTTCCCCCCATATTTTTGTTTTAATTTTTTTTTTTCTTCCCTGGATTGCTAACTGCTTTCTTAGTGTAGAAAAGCAGCAGAAGTATATGTAAAATAGCTCACCAAGAAAGGTCTGTATCACTTCTCATTCAGCATTCTGAGAATTGTTCTGTGGGAACCTGAAATTTCAGCTTCTTTACAATTCTGTTGTAATATGAAAATCTGACATTCAGCAACAGATGCAAAATCTCACAGAGATGTTTCAGCTGACTTCTGCCTTTTGGTAGCATTTGAGTCTTGCCCAGATGTTAAATGGGGAGAACATGATGATGGAAACTTCATCTCACTGAGATGGAGCAGGTCTAAATGCCATTTGGACTCTACCAGACCACTAAAAGTAGCAGCAGGTGCCTCCTATTTGTGTTTTGAAGCAAAAGAGCAGTGGCTGAGATGTCTGGAGGGTCTGATTATCTCTGTGTAGGTAAATTAGAGCGATGCCCTGGGTCCTGCTCTGCCTGGTTCTGGGATCAGAGCAGTTGTGAGCCCAGAGCAGGGTCCAAGACAATATGTAATCTCTGGAAGAGCTGAGGGAGTCATCAAAAGGAGAAGACTAATTAAGAACATGGGCTTGGGGGTCCTAGACTTGGCCTGAAGTTTTAAGAAATACTAATTTTACACATCAACACTTGTTGCTTAATTGTTACGGATCAAAAAAAAATTCTAAAATAAAACATGATCTTCTTAATTATCTTCTTTGGATTAATTGTTTGGCAATTATAGAAGCATCCTAAGGAGTCTCAAAGAAGTTCTAAATTTCTGAAAAGTTTTGAAAATATTTTAATTTCACATTTTCCCAGAGATTAGCATTTGGAGATAAAGCCTGGGAAGGAAAATGTTGTAATTTTGTTGATACCAACATGTAGATAATCTGGTTTCTTGGGGTTTTTTTTTTTGTTTGTTTGGTGTTGGGTGTTGTTGTTTTTTTTTTTTTTTTGAGGATTCTGAGTTACTTTTGGGAAACTGTCTTATTTTACTCACCTTTGCAAATTGGAAAGTTGAGTAGATTGAATTGATGTTGATGTGGAGTACTTGCAGAAACTATTTTCACAGTTTATTACTTTTAAATTCAAAATATCAATTTTTCTTGGAATTGAATGATTTACTTAAGGTCAAACTAATCCTTTAATTTTAATTTTTATTTTTGTTTTCCTGTGAATGGAATGGCCTTAAATTCATTTTTGACAGGTGTAAGAATGCTTATGTTTTCTCTTCCCCATGCCAAGATTGAGATATGAAAAGTGAACTTTCCAGTAATGTTCTTTGCACAAAGAGAAACATGTTCTCCCAATGTTGATTAGCACTTTATTTTTCAGATCCTCTGGAGGGCTTGGAATTGCCTTGTTCTCTCTATTAAAATATTTAAATTCACCTATATAACTGGGTTTTTTACAAAAGAAAAGTATTCCTGCTCAGATCCAAGACTCAAAATCCTGTAGCAAACACTAGATGTTGCTTAGCAGACTTAATAGGCTTTTGCAATCAAGCTGCCAAAAAAAAAAATCACATTTGTGTGAGACTTCTGGAACACGAGGAAAATAAAAAGTATAAAATTGCTTGTTTTCAATAAACTAATGTGCTTTAACAATCTGAAAGTGAGTTTACCACTTTTCCTTTTAAATTCTACAAATATTTTGTCCGCTTCAAGTATTTAACTTGCTAAATTATATCTGAATTTGGCTTGTTCTGAACCAAAGTATTTTTGCCTTTTGTGAGATCACAGAAATTGATTCATTTAAGTAGAATAGTTGTCATATTCTTTTCTCTGTCTAAACCCTAATTCCAATTTCTTCCATGAATGTTCATTTTATTTTAGGAAAAATTTATCATCTAAGATGATGAAAGCTACAATTTTCTCAGCAAGCTGTCAAACAACAGTTCTATTATCCTGTCATTTGCACATGAATAAAATGTCTGTGAGAACTAATAATAAATTTGCCTTCATTTTAATGTGAGTGGTGATTTCTTGCTATCTCAAGGAACACTGCAGAATACTACAGGAAGTGCAACTAAGCAGGCAGTGAAAATATCATTTTGGTCCATCTTCAGTTAAATGAGTATCCCATCACAATCTGGAAATGTTTATTAATGTATGTAAAGTATGGGAAATTAAGGCCTGTCCCAACTGAATTAATGTTTATTTAGCTACTATGACTTAAGGGTGATAATATGTGAGTTTGAGTATGTGAACTCCTGTGGGTGAATAAACAATGTGACAGAAGTTTCACTGTAAGTTTATCACTGCTATTTGCTTTTTGTTGGGTTGGGTTTTCTTTCTTTTCTCTTCTTCCTGCTGTGAATATTCCTAAAAGACAGGAATTTTTTTTTAATGTTCCCTTAAATGTTTAAGAGATGAGAGCATGTGAGCATGCCCAGTGTAAATACATAAATATTTCTATTTCAGATTCTCTTTTGGGTTTGGAAATGAGATTAGTCAAAGGGATGGGGGGAGAAGGGAGAGCATGCAGTCAGCTGGAGAAAAGATTAAATGTCCTTTGATCACAAGCAGCAGGACAGTTCTTCCCTTGCTGTGTCCTGCAGCTCTGACTTTAAAGTCCTAGAGCTGAGAAATACACTATTTCCACTTCTTTTTCTCCAGCAGCAGCTGTTGCTACCTGAAACGTGGAGGTCTGGATTTACAGGGAGGTTTGGAGCAGGACTGCCTTGCCAGGGTGCAGGCTGCTACCTGAGAGCAAGCACATGGCCTCCACAGCCCTGCAGAGGTACCTGGTCTTTTGGGGGCCACAGCTGAAATTAGGACTGTAAAAAAGTGATCCTGTGGTTTCCCACCTTGTTATGGGGTGTATGTTCTGGGAGAGTTTTATATAAATCTGTAAAGCTTGCAAATGACTGAATTGTCTTGCACTATTCTCCAGCTGGTGGCTTTTTGTGTAGGATGTCCCTGGGCTCATGAAGACCCTTGGCATTTAGGGAAGTCCAGCAGATGCTTTTACTTCCTGGCATAGCTGAGTGCCACAGAGCAGACAGGAGGCATCCTGGCCAGGCCACGGGAAATGTTAAAGGCATCTTGAGCTGTGTCCCTAAGAAAGCTAATTTATCTGTGCCTCCACTTATAATTCATGGCTCCACGAGAGGAGCCAAACCTTTCCTTTCAGAAATAAAATAGAATAAACTTTGAAACTGGTGATTACACTGTTTTTTTCTCCCGTGTCTGGAGTAGTCAATAGAAGCCATCCATATCTCTTTCCTGCTTTACTGCTCTAGACTGGCTGGTAGCTGGCATTCCTTTGGATCTGAATTGATTACCTGTCTCTGCACCAGCATAATCTCAGCTGTGTGGGAACAACACAGAGTCTCTACCCTAACATTTATGGAAGTCTCCTGGAAGGCAGGAAATCTCTCTTTGGGCAGATCTTGACTAAATCCTCAGTCAGAGCTCTGGCTTATGGGTGAACGTGTAGGGAGAGATGGGCAGGGGAGAGCAGGACTGGGAAGGACTGACATGAATGCTGTGTCCCTGGGTCACACTGGGTCAGCCCAAAGGATTGTCTAGCAAGGGTCTCTGTCTCAGAGCATCCCAGTCACCATGCCAAACCCATGCTGCAGCTCTCTTTCTGACAGCTCTTCTAATCCTTCTTGTAAGTCCTATGTAAATGACACAATTCTAAACATGAGGCTGCTTTGGGCCAGCAGCAGGAGAAGAAATGGGAGGAAGAGCAAAGTCTGCTGAGATCTTACTGTTCCATGTCACCACTGTGTTTTGCAGGAGGTGAAGAACATGAACCTACTTCTGAGCTTCCTATACTGACAAGAAAAAATTACAGCAAGCAGTCAGAGACAAAGTAGATTTTGCCATCCAAGAACAGTTTAGTGGAATTCATCAAACTATATTCAGTACATGGGTCACAGTCAAATAAATGTTTCATATAAAGCATCTAAATAACTGCCTTAACCTACCAAGTGAAATAGTGTAATTTCTGGTGTGTTTTAAGCTACTGCTCAATGTATCAAGTACATATGCACTTATAAAAATTATTTCTGGTGTGTAGTAAATACATAAATTGATGGGGCTTTCATGACAGAGACAACAGTTTCAATTACTTCCATGTTGTTAATATTTTCCTTAAATTTATATCACCTATTTATTTTTTTTCTTATTGCAAGCATGAAAAGGAATCCCAGGCAAAGTTCAGAGCATTTCTGAGATGCATTGTTATATCCACCAGCCCTCCAATACCTTTTTTAACCACTCCTAATACAGCAAGCAGAGATGCTTGATTGGATATGCAGATCTTGGGTTGTTTAGAAAGTTGCAGAGTTAAATTGTCAATCATGAATCAAAGTTTTCTCTTTTTTTTTGGATAATGGAAGAAGTAGTTGCAAAGCTTTTTGATCTGTATTGCCCATTTAGGGCATAGAAATTACAGACTGAAGCATGAAACAATACAAAGTTAATAAAAAATCATAAGAAAATGGGCATGTTTTTGTGGCAAAAACTATCAAACTTTTAAGTGTGAAACTAAGGTTTGTCTTTTAGTTATAACAAAGGAGCAGTTGAATGTCAAGTCTGTACCTGTGTGCATGACCAGCACACTTCAGTCACGAACTCCTTGGCTGGCTCAAGGACTCTGGGGCTCCTCATAAGCAAAGATGAGATAATTGCTGGTTTGAGACAAGGAACTTACTTGGAACAGGGTGATTGACTGCCCAGAGAGACACCTTTTCAGCAAAATGTTTGGTTAGTTGGTGCAACAACTTCTCTCTAGGTGGGAAAGTCAGAAAGACCTGAAGAGTCCTGCTAGGCAGCTCCTGCTGTTCCTGGGTCAATTCCTGTGCTTGAACATTTTAACATCTCAGGCAGCCAACTGAGCTTTTCCTCCCACAGGCTCCATCAGAGGTTCCTGTTGCAAAATTAAGCACATATATAGGTAAATGGTCAGAAGAAATTCTTACAGGTGCAAAAATGGTCAAGCAGAATAAACTGGTTTTGCCTGTAGTTACAGTGATCTGTAGCAATGGGTCCAGTATGCTGCAGTGGTCTTGTGGGACCACGGGCTACGAGAATTCAGGAAACCAGTGTTTCAGGATGTCCCTCAAAATCTATTCAAAATTCCCTGCAAGAACTTCCTGTTGCCATCTGGACAGCAGCCAGAAGCCCTGTTCAAGAGTTCCACTTATGAATTTTATCCTATGCCAAGACCTCTGGAGGCTGGTTAGGTTTTTTAACAAACACTCTGCCCATGACTGCCTGTATAATATTACCTCAGGAATTCCCAGCCCATTTAAATGAGCTGTCCAGCTAGTCCTGAGCTCTAGACTAGGCTTTGTGCCTTGATGAACATTTCACAGTCCTCCCTTGAGCTGAAATTTAGAGGTTCTGAACTCAGTAGTGACTTGTGTAGGTTCCCTGGAAGTAATGGACTCTGGTTCTGTGAAAACTTGGTTCTGACTTCAGCTTTAACAAGTGACAGTAAAACATTTTCATCAGAAAAGCTCCAAATGGTTCTAATCACAATGGAAATGAAATTAGAATCTCTTCCAATTTCTCTATCAAGTGTTGTCAGACATAACATATTCTCACAAAAATGTGAAATTTTTTTTAACAGTCACCAGATATCTGAAAAATCATTTGAAACTGGGTATTTGATGGAAAACTTGGAGTAAGGAATTAATGAACAACTTAGAGGCAACAATAGAAGAAGTTTCAAAGAACAGAACTATTTGAATTTATTACTCACTGACAGTTTAGGGGTGTGTCTGTTTTATTTTACTTTTTTATGTGCAGATTTGTATGACACCCATTTACTAGAATAGTCTAAATTACCAGAATAAGAAATGGAGTAATTTTGCTTGCTGGACCAGTTGATCTTAATTTCATTCCCTCTCCCATTGGTTCGGGCTGAAAAGGATATAGAGGTGGGGTGTCATGTCTTAGATATATTCTTTTATTTATTCTTTTTTCAGTAGGAAAGACAAAATTGCCTGCATGGAAGCAGGCACTCCAGCACTGACCTTAGAAAGAACTTGTATTAGCAAAGGCAAATACATATGTGACCAACTACTGATATTCACTAGAAAAAAATATTGCATAATAGGTTCTTGAAGTATGCTTATCTTTTTGATATTAATCAGAAATTAAAGAATTTCCACTTTTTTTTTTCACTGCTGGAGAATGGAGGTTGTATAAATGGTTATGTACTCTTTTGTTTTCCCAGTTCTGTTTTCTGTAGAGAAGCAGAGTTTCAAGGAGTTTGATTTAGGTTTCATTAAGAATTCATTGAACTATTTATTTGTGTTACAACAAAATTAATAAGTGGCTATAATATAGATACCAATTTTTTTCCCCAGGAAATGTTTATGCTGTTCAATATCTATTTTTTCCTTTTGTTTAGTTCTTTGTGTAAATAAAGTTAGAAGCTAACACATACAAGAAACAATCACCCTCTCTGCTATACTCGTTGTTTCCTCAATAGGATCTCAGACTATAAATTCCCTTCAGATCTTGGCAGAAACTTCAAGCTCTGAACCCTCCAATTATTGTTTAATATTTTTCCAGAAGAGTAAGGCCACAGGATGCTTTGCATTCTTCTGCTCCTTCTGTCCTTGAGCTGGTTTTGGTGCCACAATTGTATCTGTGTGTTGTGGTAGGAATAAATCTTATCCACCAAATACCTGGTGTAAAAGAACTTCTGCCACTGGAAATACTGGATTATTCTTTCATCTCCCACTTATTCATGGTTGTTTGGTCTTTTCTGGCTTTGGAAACATAAAACTTGTCACAGCTCAACTTTAGGATGAAGAAATAGAACTGTTATATTGAATTGTGATGATAAAAAATCTCCTATTTAAAACTTCAGAAATCAAAGAGCGTTTCTTGTTTCCACAAAGTCAGCAGTTCTAACACTGTAACTTCCAGGGATAAATTCCTTTCAGGCCTGAAGGGAAAGTGCTGTACAGCTCAGTGTGCCTGTTGAAGGGGGGAACCTGTCTGAAATAAGTTGCTCAGCTGCAGGCTTTGTGTGAGACTTTGAAAAAATGAGTTTTGCTTCTAAAAAAATGTGGAGTAATAAAAGCCTTTCTGCATCTTCTTTTAATTTCTAAGCTGGAGGATGCAGAGCTTATTAAGAAAGACACAAAACATGATTTTTCTGTAAGTCCTGTATAGGGCTTAAAGAGTAGGAAATAACAGGGGGTGAGAGTCCACCTGAGCTACAGCCTTGGAATTTGCCCTCTGTACACTTATTTTCCTGGCTTTGGTGATGAATTCAAATTGAGAGACTGTAGGATGCTGCTCTCCAATTCCTTCTGCACTTTGACTCAAGTAATGCTGCTCCCAAGTTTATAACTCTCCAGGGGACAGGATTTTCTGGGGGCCTGGACTTATCGTGCCTGTGTCCTGTGGTGATAGAGCATGATGAATGGAAAAATAAGAGGAGTCATGATGTTTTTTAGCTGTTTCCTTTTATAGTGTTAAACTATGAGTAGGCCATGTTCTTAAAATGAAAGATAGGTGAGATCTTAGAGAAAGCTTTGTTTTTATCTATCCGCATTTTCTGTCATTTTAGTCTGACAGCTTTTGTCATAGTTCAGTAAGAAAAAAAGGTGAAAAAATGTGATTTTTCATTTAAATTTGGTTGCTTTTTGCACATCAGCAAGTGTGGTTTTGTTTCTTAAAAGAAGTCTGAAAATAGCATTTTAGATTGCAAGGTGGTAATTCATTCCTATCCTAAAATTTGAGTTACGCTTATCTTGCTTCTGAGTAATGACTTTACAATTCTACATTGATATACAAAACAAGGTTTGCTCTAAGCCTCTCGATTTTTCAGGGCTGTTTGTGGTTGACCATAAAATAGATATATGTACACCTAAATTGTTCCCTACCTGGAAAGAAGCTTCCAAGGTGCACTGTGAGCAAGGGCAAGGTGGTAACCATTTCACTGATCTGTTTGCCACTGCTTGCTTTGGCTTCCCCTGCTCCAAGCTATGGGGTGTTGCCGCCTTCTTTCCAGATGTCAGAGACACTGTCTCACCTTGCCTTATGTCAATTTAGTCCACTAAACCTGCAGAAACATAATCTGGGTTTTTCTGCTGGGCTGCTGAGCTGAATCTGTTCACAGAGGCTTCCAGCAGCTGCCAGATATGTCAGGTTAAGTTATGACTGAGCATGACTGACAAGGTGGAAAGAGAAAAACAGAAGGATAAGGAGACAAAAGTCAGAAACACCTCTTCACTCCTATTTTTGAGGGTGATTGTCTTGTCTCGTACTGGAGGACAGCCCCCAGTAAGGGGAGTCAGCAGACTCAAGCATTTGACCATGAACTCTCATCTTCCTTAACTCACAAAAATCACTGGCGGAGGGAGTCTATTCTAGGAGGTTATTTGGGAAAATAGTGACTGATTTCAGTGCCCTGGAATACCTCAGAGGGACAAGGCTCCTCTCACTGAGTACTTTATGCATCTGGAGCAATCAGCCTCAAAAAATTAGCCTGTGCAATACTTTCCCTAAAGTTTTGTTCTCTGGTCTTTCCCCTAAAGTTATAAAGTTCTTTGGCCTCTCCCTCTCTTGTCACTGCTGCCTCTGGTGGGGAATCTCCTGTGTCCTGGGCCTTTCAGAACCTCTGGGCTCTATTGACTGCTCTGAGCCAGAGGATCTGCCAGTTTATTGTAGACCTCCCTGTGTCATGTAAGAGGCACAGAGTTTGCTGTTTCACATGCTAGAAATGATAGTCCAGTTGTCCTTTAAAATGTGTCCCTTGGTGCTTCTGTAGACAAGGGAGCCATGATAATTTTACTATTTTTCCACTGTACTTAAAAAAATATATATGATGAAATTTCTCCTGGCTCCCACCCCTCCCAGTTCTCAAAATATTAAAACTGAAGAGCTTTAACTGCCTGGCACAAGTTAAAATTCACAGTGGCTGTAGGGCATAATCTAAGCAAGAATGTAACTTCTTCCCAATATCTTTGAAGCAGTGCTTTGACAACCTTCTTATTTTAATGCTTTCTGAGTGGATAAAAACAAACAGGATTGCACAATTAGCTGCAAAATACACGTGGTTGCAATTTTACTGTTATAAAAACTCTGCTCTCACTAGGCTCCTAGCACTGCTTCAGAAATGCTGTTGGCTTTTTCTCTCTTCTTGTCTCTCCTGCAGCTGAAGGCCAAATTTATAGGCAGAAAATAAATGTTTTTGGTTTTGTTTTTTCTTTTAATTGAGAAAAGAGTTTTTTGCATTAAATGGCACAAGCACAGCCATATTTAATAAAGGCCATATTCAGTCTCAGTGCATGCCTTATTTAACAATTGCAATGGCTTTTTTGGTTATCAACATATTCACTTATTTTTTTACAACATACTCTGAATCAGCAGCTTATTTGATCTTTTGTTGCCTTTCTTTTCTATAGCCTTGTTACTTCCAGGCCTTCACAATGTACCCATGTGCCTGTGTGTATGAAAGAGTTTTTTATGCATATACATAAAATTCTGCCTTAAACTGAAACAGTAACATTAAAATCCCTCTGCTCTGGAATAGTGTCATTCCTTTTCACTGCAGCTCCCATAAAAACATGGACTGTGTATTTCTGGCCTGTCTCCAACATCTCCATTCTTCTTCTCTGCCAGTTCTAAGATTTGGCCTTTTGCTGCATCCTGTACTTGGGGTGGAATTCCTGAACTTTTTGGGTCCCTATTTTCCAACTTACACTTTTAACCTCTGATTTAATTTGTATTTCCTGAGTAATGTGATGCATTAGCAATTCTCAAGCATTATCCAAAATACAGAGACAGCAAGTACTGTTACAATGTTATGTTCTGTTTTCTGTCTTCTTAAATAAAATGTTTTAACAATCTTCTGCCCTTTAGTTCAGAAGGTCATCTAATGTTTTTGGTTACTATATTAAGGAATTGAAGATTGGTCCATGGTAAAAACGAACTTAATTTATAAAATCCAGAGGTATGTGGAAGAACAGTTAGTAATTTAAGAGCTGGAAATGAAAAGTGTGAAGGTGGCATTGGTTTGTGTAGGTCAGGGGTTCAGTGCTGAGTGGGACAGGGATTGAGTGGAGTGTGACAGTGTCAAACAAACAACAGTCCCAAAGGTAAGCAGAGCCAGTTATGAGCTCATGCATAAGGACCATAACAGAAAGTGGATGGATTAAACACGGAATGGACATAAATTTTTTACCATTTTCTTCATATACAGTCAGAGAAGAGGAGGAGAAGTAAGATTCTGCCTTCCTTGTGTTGCTGCTGCTGTTCCACAGACAGCATCAAGCTCTGAGTGCATAGGTCTGTCTTTGTGAGCTGGTTTGAAGTGCTGAGGGATGAATAACTAAAGCACAGGGAGACGAGCTGACCCACACAGCCAGAGGCAACCTACACAGCAGGCTCCACAGCCCTGAATCAGGGATCAGATTTCTTTCAAATAAAAGACAGGTAGCCTTCCTTCTCAGGATGGGAATGAGTAAATTCAGGATCCTGAGCAGAGAGCTGTATTGCAGGTCTGTAGTCAGTACAGACAGATCTGTGTCTCACTGGGGCTGCTGCTGTGAGGGAGTGGGAGAAGACAATGGCATTTGGCACTGCTGAAATGGATTTACCAAGGGCAAGCCATGCTTGACCAGACTGCTCTCTGTGATAAAATGACTGGGTTTGAGATGAGGGGAGAGAGAAGTGGATGTCACTTACCCAGACTTTAGCAATGTTTTTGGCAGTGTCTCCCACAATGTTTTTGTGTCCCAGCTGGAATATCAAATCTGGATATTTGGATCACCAGGTGTGTTGATAACTTGTTGGAGATTTGGGCTCAGAGTGTGGTAGTTAAGGAGCAGTAAAGCTGTACAATTTCCATCTTAGAAAGGTTTTGTGCCCTACCTGGACATGACACTGAACAGCCTGTTCTAATTTCATTGGTGATCATGCTAAGAGCAGGAGATTGGATGGAGATGTCCTGAGGTCCCTTCTACCCTGAGTTATCCTGTGAATCTCTTATTCTAATGTTTGGGTGCACAGCTGGCTGTCCAATTGGCCAGACCAGAGTTGGCCTCATGCTGACAGTAGGAGAACATAAGGTGGTGACCCTGACATGATAATTCTGTAGTGGCAACCTTCCTGTCAAAATATTGTTAACAAGCTTACTGTGAAAAACCATGGGTTCATATTACATTGTGTTTTCTGTCACACAAGAAAAAGGCTTTGATTTAGTGGTGTTAATGACAACTATAACACAGCACACCCACTTGCCAACATAAGGTTTCCAAGTTTCCTGTCCTCAGTATTTCGTGTTGGTTATGTCTCAGACTACATTGCCTCTTACATCCCACCTTTTATGGGAGGGTTTTACACTTTGGTATTTAGATTCCTGTAGCTTTCAAAACATGCTCAAGGGCTGAACAAAAGCAAATTGGTCTTCATGTTGATGCTGAATATTTTTCTACAGACAGGTAGGAATTCCTATGCTTTTCTTATTTTGTAATCCCACCTTATTCCCAAGGATGTCTATGTTCTGATCATGAGGGGTGGTGGTCTGACTGGTTTTTAGCTGCAGTAAATTTACTAAAGGGGAGGAGAGAGACCCTTTTGCTACAGTCTTCAGGGTGCCTTTAGTGAGAGCTATGGCTTTGAATGTCTGGAAAACATGGAATTTATTCACCAAAATACATTTGGGTTCATGCCTTCTGGGGGAGGACAGACATATTCCTTAGATAATTTAAACTTACTAGCAGAACATTTGCCAAATCCTGTCCTTGGGATGAAATTTGTGGAGAAACTTCTGGCAGAGCATCCTGAGACAGTCCCAAGGGAATACCTGAGCTGTGGAGCCATGGGCCAAGGCACATGCACAGTACACAACTGAATGGGACACTCTCACCTACCCTGAAAATACAGATATGTTTGCACTTGGGTGTTCTCATGAGCTGCTTGTTGCCTTGGGGAACTTGCCCTTTCATGGATCTGTCCCCAGCTATTTTGTTTCTGAGAAGCCTGGTACAGGGCAAGGGTTTTGAGTATCTTGAGCCCCTGATGATGCATGAAGACAAGGCATCCTTCTTGCCATTGTGCTGAAGTAGTGAAAAGTTTGACCCAGGTGTCCACAAGGCCAAAGCAAGTTGTAATCCCAAGTCACTACCTGTTTTCTATTGTCTCATCCTTGTATTCCTAGATATTGAGGGCAGATAAAACTTAGGGCACAGATTTTGTAGCGGGTTCATCTGTTCAAGCTCCCCATGATAAAAGCTCTGGTGACTTTGCATTTATTCTGCACTTGTCCTATTTTCAAAGCAAGGTGAGCTACCTTGTTTTGTGTTATTCCTAGTTCATGTTAAGCCTATCTTCATTGAGTACTAAAGCAGAAACCAAAGGTCTTGGTAAATTCACACTTTTCTTTGTGTATAGCTATATCCTTGCAAATCCCATCTATACAAAAACCTTGGCTCTTAATGGAAATATATGTTGCTGCTACCAGAATTCAGTCTTTGCTGGCTGAGAATAAAACTCAATATGAAAACATAATTTTCTTTTCTTTCTTCTTGACGTTAAGTTCTGATGTTGGACATCTTGTCAAATTTTCTGGTCCTATTCCCTCACCAGTTCTGCACATGACTGGATGGGGATGCAAATCTTCACAATAGTCATTCCAACTAGAAAATGAGGTGCAAAACCCATCTTTTTTTCCTCCTCCCCTCTATAAAAAGAAAGGGTAATGTGAGGCTATCTCAGCCTATATTCTTCCTCAGATCTTGAATCATGCCCAGAAATGTGTCTGTTTTTTCTACATCTAAGTTACAAATCCTGAGGCTTGCTATAATGGTGCTATCAATCTCTCCTATGACAACACGGAGGAGGAAAAAAACTGATTTTTGTCTTTTTGAGCTTTTATAAATTAGGTTTCTTCTTTTTTTTTTTTTTTTTTTTTTTTTTATGGAATAGTCCAAAAAAATCTGCTTTTTCTTCTAGAATTCTCTCTCACATTTTACATCATCAAAGGCCAAAGGGTTGATTAGCTCAACTTGTTTGACCTGGTCATTGCTCCAGATCACTAAGTTTCCTCAACACCCCAGAACTTCATTTTAACTCAATCCCTTCCTTCCTTAGGAAGCTCCATTATATGCTATAAACAGAAACTTTATGCAGAACTTCTCAGCTTGTCTTTAGCAGGATGACTGTTGCTTTAGGCCTGAAGAAAAGCCTGTGTGCTTGAAAGTATGTCTTTTTTTGCTTGTTTGTTTATATTTATCACCCCAGGCAATGCTGGTTGGTTGAACAGAGCTTTTTTTCCCCTCCTCTGAGTTTTGTCTCTCTTGTGGCAATAGATTGTTTCAGCTAAGACAATGGTTAAGTAGCAGCATTGATTCCAGAATCAGCAGCAGCTTTGGGAACTGAGTGGATGGCCAAGAGGTCCAGCAGACAGGTACTCTGTGCTTCAGAGAAATGTGGGAAACCAACCTCTTTCCTAACTCATGCAAGAAAAATATCTGCAGAATTTATGAGACATTTTAATGCAACAAAAGAAATTCCGTTCTCATTGTAAGGAAATAAAGTTTATTTATTGCAATTTACTATCTGCTTTTTTGTAGACGGCAAAACTCAACCTTCAAATGAAATATAAAAAATGTTCCATTACTCACTTTTCTCTTTCTTTAGAGCACACTGGAAAATAAGCACGTCGTCAGAGGCCCTTTCTGAAAGGTTGCTAAGAAATAAAAACTGACCCAGTCCCAAGTGTACTGTGCTGTCTACAAGAGAGAACAAAAATACCCTTATTTTCCCCACAAAGTTGGCTGCGTAAACACTGGAGGTAATGGTGGTATTCAGTATGAATAAGTAGAAAATTCACCCAAACATCACTACAGCACCTGAGAGGAGAGAGGGAACAGCCTCTACCTGCCGAGTGCCTGGCCCAGAGCCTCGATGGCCGGGCTGCGCCGCGCTGTGCACGCGCTGCAGGGGAAGCTGCTCAGCTGCTGACTTTACCTGCCTGCAGACAGCTGCCTGCACTGTGCCAGGCCTCTTGCAGTCCTGTGCTGTGCATTTTACAAGCACGCTTAAAGGTGTTTCATAAATGTTTCCCTTTATCTCGGAAAGACAAAGGAAAGGCGCCTGTGTGGAAACTTAAATAGTGTTGAGAGCTATTACCATTGTTACAAATCCTGTCAGGGACTTGATTTTTTGAAATGAGAAAACATTCTTACTCTGACTGAACCACCCACAGAAAAAGGGCAGCGGGGTGGGGTGGATGGAGGACTGCAGAGGGACATGTGTTTGTGTTTCCAATTTTGACCCTCCTGATTTGTTTAGCATCTGTAGTTATTCCATCAGTTTCCTACATTCTGAGCTACTGACCTGAACTATTCAGCTCTGAAATACAAGAACTTCATAATCTCACAGGCCTGGACCAGAAGTGTAAAGGAGTTTTGAAGAAAAGGAAAGAAAAGTAACTTCTAAGTCTTATTAGATGGATACTTAATATTTGTACATACACAGCATGAGAAGAACCCTGATGCTGCTGCTCGTTACACCTTTGTGAGGAAGCAAACATCCCTAGATTTTTTTTTTTTTACTATATTTAGATTTTAGAAGCATACAGAAAATCAAGGATGAAATTATATAGATTGTGGGAAGCAGAAAATCAAGCAGGGCACTTTCAAGCCCTGCAGATACTTTAAATGTTCTGGTAGTGCTTAACAGGCTTTGTAGGATATCATGACACAGCAAAGTCAAAAATACATCTGAGTAGCCTTGGCTTTTAGTGATTCAATGAGCTTGGCTTTTAAAAGATGTGATGTCTGTGTGTTTTGCCTTTTTTTTTCCTGGTTTTAATGGATCTGCAGTAGACTCCCATCATTATCTACAGTTTATCTTCCTGCTTTTTGCAGCACTTTGGAGATTTTAATTTTATTTGAGATTTAAATGCATAAATCCAGAGCCCACAAATGCATTTACAGGTCTCCTCAATGTTCAAAACTGAGATGAGTCTGAGCTATATGTAATTCCTTTTGATGTCAAAGGGTGCTGAACACTTCTAAACTGACAAGAATAAAAGTTCAGAGGGCTCAAATATTTGCATTTTCACAAATCAGCTTCGTGGTTCACAATATCAAGCTGATATAATCAACTCTAATTCCTTATCATATGACTTGCCCCTCAATAGTAGTAAGTTTACACCAACAAGGGTGCATTTCCTAGCTAGGGGACCATCTTTTAATTAGGAATGGAAGAAAAAATCCTCCCAAAGCTGAACTACCACTAGGACATACTTTATGGGATAACAGCAGTAGCCCAGTCACAGATGATTTTAGTCTTGTAAGTGCTTTAAAAAATATTAGCTGCTAAATGACTCTACCAGAAGATTGGTTCTCATCCATTGTATGGTTTTTTTTGACCCTGCTTTGGTGAAAGGAAGTTTTTTAAGTGGAGGCAATGGATATCACAAGTACTTTTCAAAGTATTGAGCTATTGTAGACTGTTGGAATATACTTACCTATCAGCACGAGGGACAAGCAGATGTATTAAGTGCCTACTGGCCCCAAATCAGCTTTCAAATGACTGCTATAATCAGAAGATGAAGAAAAAGAATTCAAAATAATATTAAGATGTGTTATGGTGTAGGCTTGGGTGGAGTTTTTTGTTTGTGGGATTTTTCCCCTTTTAATCTCCCTTTTCCTCTCTCTTTCTCTCTTCAGGTGCCCAGTCTGGCCTGTCTCCTTCTGCCTGCACTGTTCAGATTCTCTTCCTGCAATTTTTGCAAAGTCTGACCCTCACCATGCTCCACTCTGAGTTCAAGAAGATGTTAGAATGATTTTGAAATTTGAGAAAGTAAGAACTCTTTTAATCTAATTAAAATTATTGTTTATTGCATAGTAGATATACCAGATAAATTTTCTGCGTTTATCATTAAAAATGAGCAAAATGGACCACTGGCTCTGCCAGTATTAGCTATTATGGTTTTGGCTGGGGAAAGCAATGCAAGTTGGAAATGCTTTCATTATTTTTTCCAAGGCATCACTAACACGTTTTCTAGGTCAGGTTAGTGATGCCAAATCCAGCAGTGAACAATGCCATATGTTTAATAAAACCCAGATCAAACAGCACATTATTGCAAAGGACTCATTCTGTGCTCTTTTTCCCAGGTAATGCTCAAATTTTTTTTTTCTATTGCTATGTCTATCATCATTAAAAAGCTGATCTGACCTCCTGCTATATAAGGTATTTTGGTGTGCTATAGGAGTGTCTCAATCCTTTTATTGACACACACCTCAGCTTTTCTTATGCCTTCTTGTTTGCCTTTTTCTTCCCCCACTGCACAGACTGATCAGTTCTCTAGTGATGTACAGCACCAATGCAATGTGCTAAAGATATTCTCAGAGGCAGAAGCCCCAACAGTTTTCCAATAAGCATAGATGTGCTGATTTTCCAGGAGGGTAAATTGGAGCTTTATCTGAGCTCTGTTGTTTCTGCTCCTCATCATGCTCCTTCTACAGCATAATTTGCAACTTCCAGAGGAGCACAGCATGGGTGTGAGTCAATGGCAGGCGAGGACATGGCTTGCTTAGCACTGATGGTCACAAAAATATTCAGGGTATGCATTTCTGCATATTTTGTGAGGCTGAAAAATTTCAATGTTTATCATTACCAAATACATACTTCTTTTCAGTGAAGTCTTGTAAATTTGACGTTGAGAGGATGGATCATATTTTAAAAGAGTCGTTTAAATGTACTTTTAGTCAACAGAAAATATGGATTTTCTTTTTTTTCTTCCTGCACTCTTGGATGCAAGTAAAATTAGGTTATAAAGGGAGATAAAGAAACAGATCTAATAGCAGTTCAGAGCTTAGCAGTTGAGATGCTAGCCTAGCCCCAAGGATATTTTCAAGTTGATAATTGCTAGAATTTCTTACCTGTCATTTAAGCAGAGATTCAGTGCTGAAAACTAGGTGCCAACCAGGGTGACCCTGTTGCATGACACAGCATGGCTATGTTCTGCACTTGTCACACCTTTGCTTCCACATTGCCTGGTGATAAACCTGTTCTCCTCACACATGAGGAATTGCTTTTATGATTTTCCTTTTTTGGCTTGGGTTTTATCTGCAACATTTTAAAGCAACTGTATTCAGCAGAGGTGGTGTAGTTTGTTAGGCTGAAAAAAGAGCATCTCTCTTACAAGGAAAGGCTGAGAGAGTTGGGCATGCTCAGCCATGAGAAGAATGACTGAGAGGGGACCTTATCAACATCTAAAAATGTCTGAAAGGAAAGTATCCAGAGGATGGACCAGGCTCTGCTCAATGGTGCCAACCAACAGGGCAAGAGGCAATGGGCAGGAATTTATGCACAGGAAGTTCCACCTGAGCAGGAGGAAAAACTTCTTCATTGAGGAGGTAACTGAGCACTGGGACAGACTGCCCAGAGAGGCTGTGGAGTTTCCCTCACTGGAAATAGTCAAGAACCATCTGGATGCAATCCTATGCAATGTGCTCTGGGATGGCCCTGCTTGAGAGGGGAGGATGGATCAGATGACACACTCTGGTCCCTCCCAACTTGACCCATCCTGTGATTCTATGAAAGAAAAAGGTTTTTTGTATTAGTAATGCTATTACAGTTGTGACTATCTACAAACCTCGCAAAATTTTGGAGAGAGCAAGAACCAAAATTAGACCAGATTTTTTGTGAATGCAAACACTCAGTTACTACATTCATGGAAATTGTTAATCTTTTGGAACCTATCAGGGGATTAAGAGCAAATACCTGAAAAAACTAAGGTGTGGGCGATTACTTTGGTTGGTTGGTTGTTTTTTTGGGTTTTTTTGTTTGTTTGTTTTGTGGTATTTACAGCTTTTCCTAGAACCACTTAGTAGGTTGGAGGGTGAAAAGGTGTTTTAATAATGAGAGGAGAGAGAGGAAAGAGAGGCTTAGTAGGAGAGATGGAATTCAAGTTGGGAAGCATGCTGACATAACAGCACACATTAAAACGTGAGCGTGCAAGACACACTGGGATCCAAACCTCAAAAAAGCTCCCAGTCCCAGGAACAGGCTGTGCATATCCACATGGATGGTGACTTCTGCCTGTTTTAGCTGGTCTCTGAGGAATAAAGCACAAAGCAGCAAGAAGAGAGCTGCTCAGCCTGCATGTTCATTCTTATTTCTGTTCTTCAGTAATTAGAGGCTGTTACAGCCCTCGCTGAATCCAGCAAGTCTTTGCTATAACAGATTATTCTCCATGCTGCAAACAGAAACATCATTGTAAACTAAAAGAATGAAGCCAAAGCAAAACAACCTCTCTCCCCCATCAAAACTGGAGTCCAATAACCATAGGTTTGTTCCTAGTCATCTGTTTTCTTCAAGGGAAGGAGAGGAGCATGGGCTGGATGGGAAGAAATTCTGTGAATTAGAGTTAGTCACAGGGAGGGAGAGGAGAGAAATCTCCATAAGAAAGAGGTTTGCTTAGCAGCTAGTGAGGTCTCCTTAGAAGCTATGCCATTGAAACAGGAACATAATTATAGGTTAAGGTTCCTGAAATAACACTCACAACCTTTTTTTCTTAGTTCAGCAAATGCAACGTGAGAATTATGAAGAGGAGTTAAATTAAATACCTTCTGAAAACCCTAAGTGAGCTGTTTCCTTCCTAGATATTATACTTTAATAACAGCATGCCTGCCATCTAGGAGAATAATATTCAATGATGCTACTAATACAGACATAAAAGCTGCATATTTGTGTAAAATCATATTCACCAAGGCAGATATCTGATGTGTTGTGCAATATACTATCTGAACCTGTCATTTTTGAAATGATATGTTAGACTGAGAAGACAGCAAAAGAAAATCTATTCATGTACCTATTTTGTGTGGAGAAACATCCTCCTAAGTTCTCCATCTCTATCAGAGTGGGACTACATAGCATCACTTTGTTGGTCATGGTGGTGTCAAGGTGGTTTATTCCCCTGTACTTGGGGACAAAAAAAAAAAATGCATCTGATGCTGTAAATTAATCCAAAATTAGGAGGATCATCTTCAGTCTCTGCAGTCAGTTAAACTTCTGTCATCAAGGACTACTTAAAATGAATTTGTACTCAAATCTCTCTACTTGCTCCTTCAAAATAAAACTTGCAGCTATAGTCATCTCTGGTTTTTTTGCCATGGAGCATCAGAATGCAAGAGATGTGAATCAACATGAAGACTGGCCTACTTCCATATTAGTTTAGATTCAAAATGTGTTGGAATAAGCTTTCAGCTTTTGGATGCTTATCTGAAGCATCTTAAATTTTTTTTTCAAAAGTTAGTTTTTATATCTGGAGAGAAAAAGTGCTCACAGCTCTTCAGAGCTATGTTTGATGTGGCAGTGGAGAAACCTTTTACTCTCCTACTTCAAGTAACAGGGTCTCTGTCAGGTCTCTGTGTCTGCATGTACACATGTGAGTGGGGAATGAGCCAAATGTTTCACAGTCTCAACAACTAAATTTAAGCTGAGGTTGTTTGTACAGCTGAACACTGGCTCCAGAAGGGATCTCAAGCATGAGAATTTGGGGGGTTACTGGTTTTCTTACTAGTAACAGCTTTCTCATCACCACCCCAAATGCCCTGAGAGGGTGGTGGGAGTAAACTTGCACTGTGCATGGGCTGTCATACATCTGTTTTAGGAGAAAAGCAAGTAATTTCAGTTACTGTCATTCTGGCACTTCCTCTAAGCCTTTGATGCATTTAAAAAGAGCTTTCCCTAAACAAGTCTGTTATTTCTTTGTCTTTTTGTATCTGGATCCAGGCTGAGGCATGTGGCAGATGTAATTGCTTGGCATTACAGTGAGCTAGGAACTCCCATTTTTATTCTCCTTCCATAGAGCAAAACCCACAGAAATGAACTCCCAAATCCACAAACCACCAAACACCCAGACCCCCTCAAATCCTGTGTTTTCTCAAAAAATCTTCTCTGATACCTAAAACCATAGATGCATATTCACATACTTGATATGGAGCTCAGCTTCCTTATATTCCCAGCAGAAAGAGTCATGGTCAGTTGTGGCTGGTCACTTGCCCACTCTGTTTCCCAGACATGTGTTTTTCCTATCAGTGCAAGGCTCTGCAGAATGTTGACTTTGTGCAATGGGATTCTGAACTCCCACAGGGTAAGTTAGATATTACTTGATCAAATCTTATTTTCATCTGAACAAGATCCTTTCAATATCCCATAATACTCTACTTGTGCATTAATTTTAAAGAGTTTAGTCAAAATACTTCAGTAATTTCTAAAAACATTTGCACTGGATTTTGTCTTTTATTTAATAACCTGCAAGAATCGTTTGCAGGTAGAAGCAAGCTGTTAAATTTTCATCTAGAAAATGCTTTTCTCTTATCTGTGATCTATTCAAAAACACTTTCATATGTCAGTGCTAGATGATATATGGACAGAGAGATACATTAGATTTTTTTTTGTTTGTTTCCCAAATGCATTCATTATTCATAAGTAACTCACAGAACAGTTCAAGCGAACTAATTACCGACTATGGGTACTTTGTAAATTATTGAACTGGACTATTTGTGGCATGTTATTGAAACAAATTCTTCAGTGAGTGCGACTAAAACTTCTGAATTACAGAATAACAAAGTCAAAAAAATACTAAATTATGAACAGAGGACTTATAGTATCAAATTTTATTTATATAAATTTATGCCACGCTCTGTAGACCTTATACTGCCAAAGGTTTGATCCTGAAAAACCAATGTACCTGCTATACCTATTTGTGAAAAATACCTAAAAATTTCCATATTTATTTTTAGTCTAATGGCAGAAAAAGTAAAACAAGGATATAAGAAACTGAGTTTTATTATTTAGGTATGTTTTCAGACCCATAAAATGTATTAAGTTCATACTGTTTGTCTGTTTTGTTATAGATAGGATGTATCTCTGGTTTGATTTAATGTTTTCTAGTTGGGCTTTTTTGTTGTTTTTCACATGAATTTGTCACACACAGGATTTCAGTCTGTGTTCAACAAACAGCACCCTACTGAACTATTTTCTTTAAATATGTTAGCATTTCCCACTGGTATGTTCTCAGTGGAAAAATATTGGATAAAATTGGTATGGCTTGTCAGCCATTTCAGGAGGGCAGCTGGGGCAATGCCTCCAAGCATTACCTGTCACTGGCTGTACTTGGATTTCATCCTTTGAAGCCAGCAGTGTTGTATAAAGTCTCAAATTTATTTTTTATTTTGACTTTAAGGAAGTCAGGTAACTTCTCTTTCCAGAAGAAATTATTAAAACACGTCTGTTTATCTTTTGTTATTGGACTGATGCCTGTGGATGCTGGTGAGAAACTTTCCTCCTGCTGCCACGTGTCCCAGGTAGGTCAGTGAGCAGAAGAGCTCTGACAGGTGGCACGGGGCTGTTGCTGTACATTTCTGATGGCACATACAGCCAGCAGCAAAACCAGGATGACTTTCAATTCAGTAGGAGAGTCCCAATGTGAGTTAAATGCAGTTTTGTGGAATCCATGGCTCCTTTATATAATTGTAATTTTCACCCTGCAATTTGAGTGCAGAAAGGGAAACTCTCCTAGAAGGCTACATGGGAAGTTGATACAAGTTTACTTAAAGGTTACAGCAGGTAAACTCCCCACTCTGCCCTGGAATAAGGACAGTGAGAGCACAGATACACAGCCCTAATCTGTGATGCAAATATTCTCCTTTCCTTGGGAAACATACTCTCTGCAGTTCTAATTCCAGTTGCTGAAATTGTGTTTAATACTGGCAAAACCTCAAGTTTCAATCTCTGTCAATGAAGTTGACTGACTACAGCCAAACTGTTCCCAAGTGAACATCTCCATGAGACAGGGCAGAATCAAGCCTTCAGGGAGCAGAGCAGAATTTTTTTTCCAGGCTGAGAAATTATTTATTTTTGCTTCCTATATTGACAAGCCTCCCTCCCCACCATTTCTTACTAAAGACAACATGAATTATTAAATAGAGCATCCATTCATATGTTATACTCTTATTTATTAATTTCACTTTTGCAATATCCTATTCACAAATGTCCTTTGGGCATTTTTTTTTTCAGTGAGGTGAGTAAAATTTGTTTTCTCAGCATCTTTATCCATTATAGTAAAAGGCCAGCAAGTACATTTTGCTTCTCTGAACATAAACTTGGAAGAAATATTTGCTTGACTGATTTTATTATTTCCTCAGACTTGTTTGAACTCCATTCTAGATATGGATAAGTAATAAGGTAATTGTATCAAAGTTCAAGTGATCAAATGTGTAAGAACAATCTGAAACACATATGGTCAATCTCAGTAATATTTGCCATTACAACAAACATCCTCCTTAACTGTGCTGCTTCCCTTCCTCTGTCTTCCACCCAGATATTATTGTCTTGTTTTCTATCACAGCCCTGGTATTATTTATTCTTGTCTATCTCTTAATATTCAATCTAAAACTATTTCAGGAAAGGAGCCTTGTAGAATAGGTGGGCAATGAACAAATAAAATTGTGGGAAGAATATTCTCCTTGCACACCTCGTGAAGATGCAGATTTGCGTGCAGCTGCTATTTTGAGTCTTGATGCAGGAACATGGTTATCCCAAACTTAGAAGAGTGTTTGGCTGGAGCTCTCTCTGCGGGAAATGTGCTGCATTCCCATGTTTAGCATTGAATCTCTGACCTTTCATGCTTCAAGTTTCCTCTTGGACTGAGCAAGCTTTCGAGCCAGCAGAGGTTGACTCTGACTCCGTGTGCAGTTCTTTGGCACAGGCTATGTTTAGTGCCACTTACACAGAACTACTCTGTGGTTTCTTTACACAGAAGAACAAATGCCCCAGGCTCCCCAGGTATTTCACTTTCCCATGCATGCCCTCCTATCTGGTCCACACTAGAGAAAAAGCTGTTTTACTTTTAATCTGGTTTAATCCTTTTGGAGTGGGTGAAACACGCTTTTTGATAACCCATTCCAGACCAGATCAAGAGAACCAGAAAGAAGAAAAAAGTTGGGTTTTTTTTTTTCCCTTCTTAATTTGTCATTGCTCTCAGAACCCCTTGGGATTAAGGACAGTATTTCTTTAGAAAATCCAGGACTAGTCTGCACCCATTTTTCCTCCTCTTTGTGCAGTCACATCATCTTCTTCAGAAAGACACGTCAGAGTATAATCATTTAGAAGAGGCCCTCAGCATTCCTTAACTCCTTCATTCTCCTTGTTTTACCCATCCTCCCCATTCAATATGTCAGTGCTGCATGTAGCATTTCTGCAACAACAGCTGCAGTAGTGTGGCAGGGTTTCTGCTGTGCAGAGTATCACAGATCAGAACACAGTCTTCTGAAAACCCAGCTCCTTATTTGAGTTGGTCATAACTGCTCAGGGTAGGTGTGCAGAACATTGCTTCCAGTGTGTGACAATTGTGAAAAAAACCCCTTGCTTTTCTCTCACTGAGGGGGCACTTGGCAGTGCAGTCAATGCAAGGAGTCTCTGGAGCATGAAAGTGAACTGACTGACAGCTTCTGCCAGACATTGATGGGGCTGTACAGATGTTACCACGCCTAGTTCTGGATAGCTCTGTAGTACTCCAAGTGGGGCAAGGCAAGGAAATAAAGATTTTTTTCTGGCTAAGCCAGAAAACAGAAAACTGGCTCTGGATTGAAGAGTCATGGTCCTGGGCTGCCTCATCACACGAAGCCTTTTCAGGTTAGCAGTAGACAGCATGTTCTTAGTAAGTGAGACTAAAATGATGCCCACAAAACCAACATTTAAGTTTATTGATGAAGTTTCTTTCTAACTCTGTTGGAGTAGATGCCATGTAAATAAGCAGAATAAGACCCACTTCTCTTGAAAGTAGGAAAAATAATGTATTTATTCCTCCCTCCCCTACTCAATACAAAAGTGAACTGGAGACTGTCATCTTGGGGAAAAGCAAGTAGCCAATGACATTGAAGGTGAGAAAAAAATGAAAGAGAGGACAGAAGTCTGACCTACTTGTTTTGGTGCTTAGAGCACTGCTTCTCTTTATCCATGCTATGGGAAGGATGTGTATGAATGGCATGAGCATGTGATTAGATTAGACTTCTAAAAATAGTGTCCACATTTTCAGTCTGAAAATAATTATATATTGTGTGTGTGGACATACACATCTAATCTATATAGCTGTGCTTTTATCTTCGTTAAAGCTCACTTATTATCCAAGACTTAACTGCAATGGACTGACGCAGTTCTGATAGCTCTTNGGGAGTTTATGGCTTGTTTTGTGTAGAGGGTGGCTGGCAAAGTCAAGCTGTAACCCTGGCTGAGGAGAGGGCTGTGTACACAGAGAAAGTGCAGAGCTGGGAGACCCAAAAGAAGAAAAGGAAGAGACATAGAATATGTGACTTGTGTAGAGAAGTAAAGAGATGGTGATGAGGAGGTGGAAAAAAGTCCTGGGTGCCCTGAAATAGGTAGCAGTTTTGACAATGGCAGCCTGGGACTCTATTGAATGAGGTCTTGTCAAGGGAAAGGTAGGGGATAAATTAAAAACAAAACCAGAAGGTGAAGAAAAAGAAAAAGGAAAACACAGAAGAAGAATTCATATAGCAAAATTAACACAAGAAGGGTTTAAGAGAGAGATAGACAGCAGGGAGTGGGATGAAGAGGTAAAGAAGACAAAATTCAAAACTCCTGAGTAGCAGAACTCTCATTATCTTTTTGTTCATTATCCCTGTTTTGTGAACAGCTAGCACATCGTGAATTCACTTAAATATCTAGAAGAGCAGAACTTGTGCAACTGAATGCACTGAAGTATAACTGATTGGAAAGAAACAAGGGAAGAAAAATTGTCTTTTATCTTTATCTGTAAGGCCTGAATATACGAGGAGATCCTCTTTGAGAAGAATAGTACAGACAGACGCTATGGAGCAAAGTAGCTGAATGACCTGTTCAAGGTCATCTCACAGGCAACAGACAAAGCTAAAAAGCTTGGAGTTACATTGCACAGTGAATGAATTCATAAAGCTGACAGAGGGCTGGCATGCTCTAATCCAGTTTTGTGGGTCCTTTTTTTTGTAATCTTCAAATGCATTCCAAAAATTGGGATGCTACTTTTTCTCCCTTTAGAAACTTCTTTACTTTGAGAATTAAATAGATGTTCCAATACTGATTGAAGTCTTACAACACTGCCCAGGATGGCCCTTCTCAGTCTACTCCTCCCATCCAAAGCACAATCCTAACAATTAAGGAAAATCTCTCTTTGTTCTGAAGCCTGAGAGGAGGTATACTAAGCTATTACATAGCTTATGTGACTTGATAAGTCCCAGTAAAGAATCATCATAATCTGATGCAACAAAGCAGTTCCTCCCCATAGAGATTCCCTGCAGTGTCTGCTTTCTGTAGTTATACTGATTAATATTTCTAAAGAGTGCAAGTACTGTAGTCATCAGGCACTGGAGGCCAAATTTCAATCTAATGCAAAACCACTAATCAGAAATTGAAGTAGAATTGAGCTTTTAATTTATTAACTTGAGAGAGGATATCTTGCAAAGGGCCAGCTGAACAGTACATGTAAGTACTTCTCACCATAGTAAACAGTATCTGCTTTAAACAGTATTTGTGTCTTCAAGCTAAAGAATTAGAAATTTATGTTAAATAAGCTCCTTGACAAAGTGTGCTTCTAAATGCCATTTTGTCAAGCTTTTTATTGAAACCACAAGGTTTTGGATTATTAGGTCTTTGATCTCTTAGGATAGTTCTCACAGTGCAGTTCTAGCTTTGTGTCTTTTAAGGAGGGAGATGTTTGAATAGCTCTCTCCCCATTCCAGGAATAGTTTGCTGAGTGAGTTAGCATACAATTCTGGTGGAATACCCCACTGATTTATGAAAAGAAATCAGGGATTTATTATATACACCTTTTCCACTAAAGTCACTTGACACCAATCAAAGAAAATCTCTGAAAAAAAAGTTTAACCTTAGCAACAAGAATAGTAGAGTAAAAGTGGACCAATTACTCACTCCCCATCACTTGCATTATTAAAGAGCCATATAATTGTTTTATGCATTTAAATATGCATCTTTTAAACTGTTGCTGTTGCACAAAATTCTGTTAGACATTGTATCTAAATTAGTTTGTTTCTTTTATTGGAAGACCATTTAAAAAAGTGAAGATGTTACCATGTAACATACAGTATCATAGCAGGAAGAGGGTAATATCAGTGATTTCCATAAAAGACTCATAAATAGAAGCATTCTAAGTGATGGGTCTATAATGTCAGTAATCATGAATCTACAGGTATATTGCTGTGCATATTTAAAACCATGTGCTCAGGTGCCATATATGAAAAGTTCTAATGAGGCCATCAGTGTTCCTGTTGGAAAGAAGCAGTGGTATATAATACCAAAAAGATATTATGGTTGATGATAATGTTATTACATTCCACATAACATTAGTGGGTGTGTTGAAGCATTATGAGGAGGACTGAGCTCAGAGGGTGAAATTTTTTCAGGAATATAGAAATTGGCAGACAAGGAATAATGTCAACGGTTATCTAGAAAATTTTCAGGGCGCTGAGGTGTCATTACAAAAGCCTTTGAGGTCATCAGGCAGAGAACTAATTTTAAACAAACATTGTTTGTCAAGAAAACAATTTTCCCATTTTTCCCTGGTGATCAGGTTCATTTCAGAACTGATGGTTTAGCGTTATCAGCTCAGGACTACAAGTGGTAACTCCTGAAAACAAATCTCTTGGCAAAGTACTCCTGTTTCCTTTCTAAATAAGCTGAAATTGATCCCAAATATAACCACTTTAAGACTGAAATATAAAATTCACTTGACTTGACCTTTATACTAGTAATTAAATGCAGTCATGAGAAAGAAATTTGATGTCTCCATCTCTTCAGCACAAGAGGACCTAATAGATGTAGAGTCATAAATTAAATTCGGAATACATTTTTAAAAGCCCACACAGGGTTTTAAAAAGAAACAGAGTTTCCATTTTTCAGATTATAAATTCTATTTCTGTATTTAAAATCCCTGGCTTTGGGATTGTTTTATTTTGGGGATAAGGCTTTTTGAGTCAGTGGATCTCACTTTGGCATTATCCCTGTAAATTAATTCAAAGCTTCTACAGGGATACTTCTGATCTACACATAAATGATAAAATAGTCTTGGGAAGCCTCTTAAACAATATCCTAATCAAGGCAAACACTAATACCAAACCACCAGCCATAGATGGCTGAAATCTGTGTTTTTCTGCCTCAGACATGAGAGGCAATCCTGTCTGTGTGGGATCCTCCTGTCTGTGCCACATGCCAAGGTGAGGTGCATGCTCTGAGTAGCTCCTGCACTGCTCTGGGAAGGAGATTCTGGTGCCCTTCCTCATGCTGGGTAGGGACTTGCCCTACCAGGACTTCCCTGCCAGCTTGCAGTATAATTTCTATCAGTAAGCCATGAGTGCAGACTTAGATGCAGGTGCCAGAGCTCCCTTCAGAACACATGGTCAGGGCTGCACACAGATCCCAAGCTCTTCCATTAGACTCAGGAGTTGTGCATTGTGCATGCAGAGATGTGTATTGATGGCCACTTTCCCCAGGGTTGTTGGCTGCACACTTGTGACTAGTTTTTCAAAAGCTTTGAACACCAGCCTTCTTTGCTACCCTGAATGTTGCAGTCCTATTATTATAGGAATATTATAAGAGTATTATAGCACTGAGAACAATTCATTCATGGCAACATGTCATTATATTAAGACTTCAGCAGTGATAGATTCCAAGACTTATTTGAAGTATGGCCATTATAGATTCAGTTATGCTTTTGGCCACATGAGGCTTCACTTGAATTATTTTGGATTTATTTAACTGTAACTGAAATCAGAATTTTTCCCCATGGTAATTCAACATTTCAGAGTTTTGAAAGGCTTGAGCTGTCATAAAGAGCTAAAATGTAAGGTGTGAATGTACAAACAAACAAAAAGGAATGTGGGCAGAAGATGTATTCCCTAGTCTGGAAAAATTCAAATTAGAGAAGAGTAATTCTAAGCAATTTCTTAATGGAAATGTCAGTGTAGCTGTATTCATGGGAGCAGAACCAGACACCAGTTCTAGAAATAACCAAATGAAAAAGAAAAACAAGACAGGAAAAGAGAGTAAAATAGCCATATATAGTGTGAGACAAGATTTCTGTTACAATCTAACTGTCTGTCAACTCTGCTAAAGCCACTCCTCTGTTAAAGCCAGCGAGCACATACACCTGATCTATTGGCAGGCTAAGGATGCATAATTTCCATTTGCAGGTTACCTAAAGCACAAGACTGGAAGGGTCTGGAATATTAAAAAGCCCTTTCTATAATTGCAGCAGTCATATAAAAAATGTTTTTCACATTCTTGGAAAATATGCTTCAGATGCCATCAACAGAACAGTTCAAAACCCATGACCAAAAGAGCAGGCTGAAACTAAAGTACATTTGGAAAAGACTTGTAGAAAGACGAAGCACTTTCCTGCTGCTCTGTGTTTTGCAGTTACAGGAATTTGTTAAATACAACTCTCCAGAGGAAAGCTCCCATGGGCTCGACTTCTGTGACTTGGGGGAATGAAAAGGAATCCTCCTGGCTGTGAATGTGGTGGCAGGGTTTTCATCCTGTGTAATAGATTTTTCACTGTGCTAATGAAATGCTGATTGCCAGACAGTAAAATGGATGCATCTTAGTAACACAAGATCAAATTGACTTCCTTATTATAACAAAGGTAGCATTCATTTTTCTCAATTAATCAGCCACATCATCAGCACATCTCAGCTGCAGTCAACTAGTGATTATCAATTGACTCTGGGGTCACTTGGTCTCTGCCTTGCAAAGGGAACATTTTAAATAATGTTCTCATTTTCCTGTGTGGTATTGGAAATCATGCACATGCACTCATAAGCAGAGAGTAGACTTGATTTTCTTTGCAATTTAGCCAAGATCTGGAGTTTATCCAACAGCAATTAAATCATGCCACCTTCTTTAGGCTTCAACAGAGTGGGGCAATTTTCTCCTGTTGTGAAAGGGAATATTTCTGTATAATTATTTGGTCAACAGGAAGATTAGACTCAAGTTACATATACTGATGATTTCTTATTCCAGTCCAGATATTGTACCTGTAACAATGGTATGCAAATAGTTCTCACGGGTATTGAAACAGCTTTTTGTCTCTCTTTTCCTCCTCTCCTCCCTTTTCCTGTTCCTTAGTTGTGGGTGGAAGAAAACCAATTCTTTAGATTATAGCCCACTTGTGTGTAGAGATTGATCAACCTTTTTATCTTTATTAGCAGCAGGTAAGAGAAAATATTTACATCCTCTGACTAAGCTTTTGGATCTTTAATGTTCACATCCTCTGGGCTCTTTCTGTGGACTTGGAAGGACCAGAAACTATGTAGAAACAATTTGTAGGATGTCTGTATGAAGGTTTAGATCACTGCAGAGTGTGTAGAGGGAAGAAAGTGCTTTAATTTACCTGCATGATGAGCAGGAACACCCTACAGTAGAGGAATCTGGAAAACTGAAGGAAAAAAGGGGTAGTTGATGTAATGCTGCTTGTCAGACAAGTTATGAACTTCTGTCTTCCACTGAGCATGAAAATATGTACCTACAAGTGCAAGGGTTTCACTTCACCTTTCCTCCGACGTGCTGAACACCCACCAGCTCACGATTTTACAAAGTGAAGAAAACCTTTCAGTAGCCAAAGTGGATGTCAACATAACGTTGTCAAATGTCTCAAAAAATGATGCTGCCAAGAAGAAGGCAGGCACAATGACCTCCCAATATCCAATACATTCTAAGAAACTTTAACCAAATCGGGCTATCTTTCCCATTAAGAATTAAATTGGCCATGAATTTACAACTTAAGATGATATTGTCTTACTACAGTTAGCATTTTCTTTAACTTTTAACTTACTTCCTTTTTTTTTTATTATTATTTTATTTAATTTGGAAGTCAGCTCTGAGGAGAGTTATTCAAGCTCAAAACTTGAGTGTTTTTCACATTTTATAAAGACAAACTCAGACAAAGTCAGGAGTGAATCTCATCCAGTTAAAACAGATTGGTATTTTTCAATCTGTTACTTCATTGCACTTTGAATAAAAGTTAGCTTTTGTGTGTTCAAATTTCATGACTACTCATAACAGATATGGAGATCATAGCTTAACTCCCATTGCTTGAAAATTGCATTACCAAGTTTGTTTAACTTAATCTCTGATCCCTACTATGGGAAAAATTTCTGAATGCATTCTGATAGCTTTTCCTTCTCTCTTATATCCCATTGCTATCAGAGTTCATTTATATTCTCCCAGCTTACTCATACCAGCCCTGACCAATTTAAGAAGCCTGCTGGCAATGTGTAGACTTCCCCAGAGTCTCCAACATCGTAAAGATAAGCACTGATGTTGCTAAGAGAAGCATCCCTGTCTCTTGCCCAGGCTTTTTTGTAAAGTAGATGAAGTGAAATAATAACATTAAGCTAAAAGTGATTAATAGGGTAATCACATTTTTCATCTCAGAAGCATTCTCTCATTTCTCCTTCTGTTTCAGACAAGGGAGATCTCATTTTCTTTCACACTCTATCTCTTCAAAAGGAAAAATGTAAATAAATTTTGCATGGTATAGGTGTCCTTATTCAGTTTCAATCTGTTATAAAGCAATATGCTACCAGGTAACCCTCAAAGGACAAAACCTGTTGTGGAGGCTTGTTTTTGTTGCACTTGTTTTGCCAAGTGAGTCCATGTAATCAATGCAAGCTCAACTAATAAATATCTCCATGTTAATACAGTTAAGCTTAATTATAGAAAAAAAAATAAAGGAAATACTGTACTTCTTGATGCTCAGGCTTTGGTTACTCAAGTCAGTGTTTATGGGGCCTTCCAGCCTGATTATAGGGGCCTGTATATGGCTTATATCCAGGAAAGCACTCAGGAGCAGGTTTATGGTGTAATGGGCAGCTAATGTTGTGCTGGATTAAAAAGTATTGGAGCTGTACAATGCCATCATTTTTGGACAGCAGTCTTTGTGAATGCCAGCAGAGATTTCTGCATCAGTCAATGGTAAATGTTGACCACTGGCACCACACAGACTCTAACAGAGAGCTGTCCCTTGTGTTTGAAATTATAGGTTTGGAGGGTATAAGTTCTGCAAGCAGCAGTTTGTAATGGGTTTAGGAGAGTAACTGCTCTATTATAGGTCACATTAAGGAACCTTTTACTTGGGTGAGGCCTTTTTGCTTTCTTACACCCAGATCTAATCTCATGGCAATTCACTTAATTGCTAAGGAAATTGGTCATTCTATGTCCTTTTGTATGTGCTCACATACCTTGTACAGCTCAGGGTGGACTTCATGCCAAGAAAACCCTTGGACAAAATCAGATGTTAAACCACTGGAATATGAAGCAAAGCACCAGTTTTCAATGTCTCTACTTGCTGCACCACTGTGGGGAACAGGAAAACTGGGCAAGAGCCAGTTGTGGGAGCTGCCTGCAATTGAAAATACCAACCAAGCATCAGAGGTAAATTAAACCAAGGCCAACCAAGTGCTCTACATCAGCTCTTCAGAACTAGTGTTGTGCAAGGGCGCAGTCACACTGGGCCTTCACAGGCATGAACTTCAGAAAAGCTTTTTATAAAGCAAAGGCATACTAGGCTTTTGCCCACAAACTTCTAGACACTTAAATTTTGAAGACAGCTTTTACCAAAGCAATTCTAGGAGTAGAAAAACAGCTTTGTGGCATTCACTTTTTCTGCTGACAGTAAAAAGTCCTCTGACATTCCCAATAGAAAGGTCAAATGCTGAAAGGTACTGAGCACCCATAATTTTCACTACAATCAACCTCTGAAAGTTACATACATTCAAGGACTTGACAGAAAGAATTCCTACAGGAGGAGGTATGGAAGGGTCTGGCTTTTGACATGCCAATCAGAAGTGGGTGTTTTGAGGTAAAAGACCAACTGATTAGGAAAAACTACTTTTGATGGTTTCAATCTTTAATGTTACCTCTGAGTAGAGACCACTATGTCCCTGATTTGCCCTTTGATGGGAAAAGAAGTGTCTTGTGCCCTGTTAGGAACCTGACCAGCAAATGAATTAGTGTGAACAGACTCTGAAAAGAGTTGCCCATTCTTCTTCTTGGCTGGGAGGATCTTGTCTGTGTCACATTGGTGGAAATATAAGGACTGAGAAAAAATATGTGGGGTACAGGCAATGCCAGCATTTTGTGAGACTGGAACAGGACTAAATCCCTTTGATCTGGCTGTATATGATATTCTGACCCCTCAGGAATGAGGCAACATTCTGTAAATCTCATTAGAGGAGAAATTAGAAGGAAAAATATTTAGAATACAAGTAAAAATGCAGTAGTGGCCTAACATAGTAGGACTATTATTTCATCCCACAAGGTGTATAAGAATTTGTAAAAGTTTTGAGTCCTAATGGTTTTGAGGTTTCTGCAAGCTGAAAAGGAAAGTGATAAGAGTGTGGGGAGAATGGCCATTCAGGTTTAATTTGGGCAAAATCATTTTGTAAAGGCTTTAAAAGCAGCTTAAATGCAGCTGGGGAAAAAAAGGTTAAAGATATGCTGTCTCTTGAAATTCCAAATAAGGAGATTATAGATAAAAGGAAAGTTTGGGAAAGGAATAAAAAGACAAGACTTAGAAGAAATTTTCCTTAATGTCCTACTTTATAAAGGGATATAAAAATTGCTATTTGATTAACTAATTGCCCTGTACTGCTGAATTGTTTTCCAGCATATAATCTTCTATTAAAAAAAGTTTGAAAAGTGTAAGCTTCTAAGGTTCTGGAAAAACCCAATTGACGTTAGTCATAATTCTCTTAATTGAATTTTAATTTTGTGGGTTTATTGAACTACCTGATATAGTTTCAGCAGAGACTTGCATTCCTTTTTGAAACAGGATATAACTCTTGTGCTGAAGTCTGTGGATTGCCTCAGAAAACTGAAGTCATTAAGATACTCTTATTAGTGAAAATCCTGTAAAGGGAAATGCAAATGTATGTTTATTAAATTGTTTGGCCAAATACAAGACAATGTCATGTGAAAGCTGCTTGGAGACCTTTAATACTTTCTGAGGTGATACATTTATCTACCTGTACTGGTATATATTGTTCCTCAGCTGGAAATAAGCCTCTGATAGAAATCATCCCTCAAAGACTGAGTTTATGCAGTAGGCAAGGGTTCATGAATTTCTCCAGTGCTAAAGGCTGATGTTAAATAAGTTGCTGTATGTTAGAAGTTCTGTTCTGAAGGAACTTGGAGGGCAGTGCTTCAGCAGTCATGCTGCCTTGACTCCTTGAGGAGAGGCAGCTGCAGGCACAGAGCCACAGCTCTGTGTGTGAGCAGAGGTTATTTGTGTGGCTAACAGTGACCTTTGGTGGTCCTGGCTGCTGTGTCCATGTTTTCCAAAGACAATACAGAACATGAGGTATAAAGGTGTGGCCTTTTGAATCTCTACTTCTTACAGACTCTTAATTAAAACAAAGAAGACTACTGAGTGTAACACTTGTCATAGAAGGTGTATATTTTAGTAGTAAATAAACCACCAGAAAAAGATAAATAGTAATAAAAATGTTTCTTTGTATATATTTTCCCTAAGCAAATTTGCTAGGGGAAGTGCACTGGCACTTGATTTTTCTTATCACAATATTTCCTATCTTTACCCTGTAACAGGAAACCTCTCCAAGGGCTGGGAACATGAAATGGTTGCACCCATGAGTTAAATGGAAAAATATGCTGTGACAGACAAGGAAACTGGATTTTAACAGCTTTCAGCTGGCCTTCCTGGGTACAGGTGGAGTGATGTGCTTCCACACCTCTGCCTAATGAAATCCACCTCCCTGTGTCAGGGAAGTGAAGCTCTGTGATACATCCCACAGCTCTTGGGAAGGGCTACAACATGTCTGGCATGTGGAACTCAAAACTACTTGTCTTCTCTTGCTGAATACACGAATCTGAGTAGCTGGTCACAACTTTGCAGCCTATAATGTAAAAGCAATTGCTGGACTCTTCAGCTGCATTAGCACCAAAAACTCCCGACAGGGATCAAACTGCATCTTTGTTCACCTTCATGCTTTTCAAAGTGCAGTGGGTTTAATATTCCTTTTGAAACATTGTCTCTGGCTTAATATAGCTCTAAATTTCAGTCAGAGCTGCAGTGGGTTCTAAGTAGACCTGGGATAATTTTAAAATACTGTACTAAGATACTGGTAGAACACTAGCTCTACAAAACCTGCTGCATAAATTAATCAGTAGCCATCACATAATGAATGACTCTGGTTGTACTTGTAATGTACAAAAATGTACAAAACAATGATGCTTATTTTCTTAGAGTCTGTGATAAGGCTGTTGAAGGGCTGATGAGAACCAAGTGTGGAGTTGCTCTTTGAATGCAAGCATGGAGCATTTCCATGTAAATAAGCTCAAACAGTTGAGGGCTGGTGGCTGCATTAGAACCCTTAACTGGAGTGGGCTAATTAATGCCCTTTTCTCTGTTTTTTATAGAGCTCTTGAAACTAGAAGTATTTATTCTCAGACTCTTTAACTGAGCAGTGTCTTCTGCTACTCTCACGCTTGGATCTTTGCTCTCTCTGCTCATCTACCCAGCTATAGACTCTGACATTAGGAAGTGGGAAAGCACACACTTCTCTACAGACATATTTCCCTATTCTTTGGAACAGGTCTGTGACTGTGTCCTGTATTTCTAAGTTCCTTTTCTTTACACAGATATTTGTAAAGTCCCCAGCTAAGCCACTGACACCTTTACCATTTTCTCATCATCTCCTGTCCCACTTTTCCATTTAACTTCATGACCTTGGTTCATTCTGCTTAAGTGTGGCACTTTACAATTTTTGCACGTATTTTTGTGGATTTGTAATACCTTTGGAGGTATTCCCTCCATCCTTCCCTTTTCATACCAGGTCAAAAAGATTCTTTTGGGCTTTGAGTACTTCTGGTTTTTTCTTAGCACTTAAAACTGACTCATATTGTCCTTGCTTGCTGGAAGGATCTTTGTGATCAGGATTGAACTTCTGAGTTTGCTGCAGGTCCTTTGATACCCTGTGCTTGTAAACTTTGCTGTTGCCATAAAAGAGAACCACTAAAGTTCCTCTCTTATCCCTCATCTTTTCTGGTTTTTGCCTTATGAAACTACTGTCTGCCCTGGGCAGAAAGCTTTCCTCCATTGTGTTCATACAGGTCCTCATATAGAATGAGAAGCCAGTAAATCAATATAATTACCCTGACAAGAATAGCTGAAAATATTCTCCTGAAGTTTCTTTAGCTTTATTATTGGCACTCTCCTCCATTTGTCCAGATTTCATTCATTTTTTCTTAAAACCTGTGAATTTCAATAATGCCTTCTGCTCAGCAGATCCGCTAAAGGTAGCATTTTGACAAAGATTTGGTTCACAAATATAATGTTCTGAGAAGAAGGTCTGTTTTACAGGATGAATTCTCATATTCATTTGAGGCAGTCCCAAGAGCTGCAGCAGCCTATCCAGGATTGCCTTCTGAAGCACAATATTGTCAGGCCAGACACAGAACTTTCAATGAGCCATTGGGAGTCAATTAAAAGTTTTACGTGTTCTGGCCTGTTTCAGCAGTGACAGCTCCCGAGGTCAGGTCAGGTCAGTTTGCATCAACCACATTTTGCTTTCCCTGTGCAACATCCACACGAGTATTCACAGGCCATTTCACTGACCTTTGTTAGCAAAACCCTCACGCAGTTTAAAGGCTTTTTTAAAAGTGAGAGAAACCCGGTTGTCAGGACATTTGGAACTCTGGTGTGCTGGTATAGTTCCTATTGCAAAACTCTATCCCTTTGCTTGCTTAAACCCTGCATGACCTGACACCTGTTTTGTGAGGAATTATTCTTCCTGGTCTCCAAAGAAGACCTCTTCTGATAGAGATCTTGATTCATGATACGTAGAAGACTTGAGAAGGAAAATGCACCAGAAGAAAAAAGAAGAAAGAATTATCTTAATCTCATAAAGGAAAAATATTAATTTAATCTTTCTTCCCTCTTTTTCTAGTACCCCATTATGACAGGCAGAAATATCCATGCAGTTCCTCGTCCAGAGCTCTGACTCCTCCTCCTGGCTCTACCTCCTATCTGGTCCTTGATTTTCAAGGAGGCTGTAAGTTACTCTGATGTTTTTGTCCCCCATCATTAAAAATATGGTTGACATAATCAGTGTGATGTATAATTTGGAAGAAGTAGTGAGTGTGTTGTAATGTTTCCTACTCTCATTTCAAGCAGTATTTGGTTGTCTTGTGTCAGGACGAAGCCTGGTTTTACAGCCAGCTCCTGGTTTGGGCTACTTTAGGCAGGACTAGAGGTAGCTCAAGAACAGAAGTAGCACAATGAGGAGGTGACACCATTTTGCCTTCCTCTTTTACTCCTGGGGACAAGAGTGAGGACCAGAATCAAGCCTGGGAGAACCTCCAGCACTGGGAGCAAGCAGAATTCCTCCGTGCTCTGACACAAGGAGGGAGCCCAAAGATAGGCAGTCTCCCTTTTCTCAAAAACATAGAGTCATCAGAAAGCCATCTTCTGCTTGTGATGTTCTTCTGAACAAAGGAGTCAAAACAGGAAAAACATTTGTTTCCCAATAAAAGCTTTCTGATAGGCACTGAATTCAGAAAGCAAAACTTAGTGTAATGTCATCCAGTAATATGGTCAAAAAGCTGACCTCTGTGTTGTTTGACTCTTCAGATGCATGAATATGCTGCAAGGAAAAGAATTTAGGTATTTACCCACACTGAGCAAGACACTCATGAGTGCTTGTAGATCTGGAAAAGCTGTGTAGTCCTTGTCCTTCACGGAGTTTAAATAAATCCAATGAGAAGTACTCAGTAAACTGCAATTAAACTTTGTGGGATCCAAGCCATAAACTGTAACTTTTCAAAGGAGAACTTGTCCTTTTTCTATCTGCTTCCACAATGTTATCTGCCAAATAACACCTAAAAACTCAATTCAGCCTCTAGGATAGAATTGTTCTCAATTTGTGGTAAATTTGGTCCAGAATTCAATGCCACTCATACCTAGGAGTGTAGAGTGTAGACACTTATATCCAAGTCATCTGTAATGTGAATTAATTTCATATTAGGAAAAAACATACCTCAAAACTAAGAAATAGAGGGGACCTAGGTACTTATAAGTATTAAAATGCATCATGTTTCACATTGATACCTTTAAAACTAATAAGTTTTCAAGGCATTTTCAAGGCTGATAAGGCATTGTTATATCAAGTTTGACTTAAGCTTTAACTGAGAATTAAGGACTCTTAATGAAAAAAGAAAATTAAGTCTCTCATTCCAATTAACACATAATTACATGTTGGCCTTGGATGAAATGACTGCCATTTTAATTTCATTAATATGTTGATTGAGTCAGCTGTTAAAAATTCTCTCAATAAAAAACCTTCATCCAGTCATATGCTAGGCATTGCTATTATACAGTAATGATCATTTTATTGAGAGGAATGGTAATATATTATAATTTCTGGTCATAAAAAAGATGTACGTGTACAACATCTATAAAGGAACTTAATAGAATAATTTCTTGGCAAAATGAAATATCTTTTTCAGATTTTTCAAAAGAGATTTTAGTTTTCCATCTGCAGAATATAAAAGACTGAGATGAGTTTAGGAGTATTTACTTTGCCAGCTTTCTAGAAGCAGAACTTCAGATACCGGGACAGAAGATGCAGAATAAGACCTGTGAATTATTTCAGCAATAGTGCAGTAAAAACATCTCTTAATATGGCAGGCTATTTTTGAAAGTATTTCTGATATTATACAACTTGGAATCTGAATTAATCATTTTTCAGCGAATTCTGCATCACCAAAACTGCTGTTTTCTCTGCTTCCTCATGGCCTTGCAGTCCAGACCAGCAGGGTGATGCCTGGCTGCTTTAAAGGAGGAATGGGTTAGGGCCTGCCAGAGTGTGATTCTAAGACAGAGTGTGCTTCAGACCCACCTCAGGAGCAGGGTGGTGGGAGAGCAGTGATTCGTGGCTCATGTGCAGTGTGAGCAAACCAGAGTATTTTATGGAGACATCTGAGTGATCCCATAAATCCTCGTACTACCCATACACGCCACTCACAGGGTTTGGTGTTTTTCTCCATTACCCAAAGCTTTTCATTGTTTTATTTGTATATGGGGGTGTCTGTGTGTAGGCACATGGTATGGTTGTGAATTGGTATTAAAGAAATCTTCAACAGCTTTCATGATGATATTTTAATATCCAGTGTTTCAGAGCAATTCCACTTCTAGTACTGCAAATTTATTCATTCATGGGATGTTTGCATGAATTACTGCATTTCTCCACAGTGCTGCTTGCAATTTGTCCTAACTCATTTTCTTCTGCAGATGCTAAAAATTTGCTACTTATGCCTTTCTGATATGATTATATAAAATAGGTTAGAGCAACAAGTTTAGAATCTTTCACTAGATATTTTGGAGACTTGATGAATGGGGCATTGAATTGGGCAAGGAATAGACTGAAAAGGGAAATGGCAGTTAATGGAAGGATGCATGAAGTATGAAAGACCTTGTTTTCACTAAAATTCTAGTCTGTGTGAAATAGCAAAATATTCTGGTAGCAAAAACTGAGGTTTTATCAATCAGTAGACAATTGAAATACAATACAGAAAAAAAAATAGCTCCCTGTGAGATCTGGAACACTGAAAAGAAAATCAGAATCCCAGGTTGTATTGTGAGGCATTAATCCTACAGATTAATCCTGCAGATTGCAATAACTACTATGGAATAGACTCATACGTATTTTCAGATGCCATTTCAAGAATAAAAAAGTACAAATGTCCCATGAATAAACAGGGAAGTTTCTTTCAATTTTTGCCGAATCGTAGCAAAATAATAATCCTTGATATTTTAAAATGGAATTTGATGGATTTACAAAAGGGATTAGATGACACGATTCTAGCTCTAGCAAGGCATGTTGTAGACATTGACTCAAGAGTATTTTCAAAATATGGAGTAGTTTGTTAGATATCTCCACCCTACTTTTCTCCAGCCTTGGCTATGGTTAATGGTGTTTGTATCTGAGAGTAAAATCAATTTATGTGAGTGAGAGTTACAGAAGAGAAGGTGTTGCTTTCAGACATTTATACACTGCTGTGTCCCAATCTATGATTCCCAAGTAAAAAAATTTTAGTGCCAAGTAAGATCCAATCCTCTGGACAAAAATAGAGATCTGTTGGCTTTGGCTTTTATAGCACTGAGATAGTCAGTCAAGCACTGTCTTGAATGACAAGGTTAAACAATAACAACCACAGTGTGGATTTAAAACAAAATTATAATGGAGATGGCAAACTTAGTTTGTGAACTAAAGGTCACTATTTTAGGGAGGCACTGTATAATTTCACATCGTTACTGACTCATATTCATTCCTTGGTATGGATTACTCATGTTTCTGTTAATATAATTGGGGGTGGTTTGCAATTGAGACTGTTTGGCTGCTGTCAGCTGGGATAGAGGTGCTTATTAACGTCGCTTTAAGGGTGAGTGGGTGTGGGCACATGTTTCAGAAACATCTCAGTCTTGAAACTGAATTTGGAGCACATTTAAAGAACCTTACATTTATTTGGTTCAGCTGGATTCTTTCCAATTATCTTCTCATATTCATGTAAACATCCATCAAAATAATCTCAGTTCTAAGCAATAGGCTATAAAGCACTTCATTGTTCAAAACCAGCCCTCAAAATCATTGCAGCATAGCATGTCATGTGTGTGTGTCCAAAGTGCTCGTGTTAAATGGTGGAGATGTATTTGGATCCTGAGCACACAGGAGAAAAATCTATCAGGCTGCTAGTGAATAGTTTTAAGATACTTTGAAAATTATTGATCTCTTCCTTTGTTATTCCTAAAAAAGGAGTTTTCAAACCAAGAAATATTACAGCATACGTACAAAGAGATCATCAAAGGAAATTTGCTCATGTCTATAAAAATTGCCATAACAAGGCTTCCCTACTGAGTATTGATCAGGTATTACTCTCATCATTGGCTCTTTAACAAGTTGCCTTGGTGTGGAGAAAGTGACTCTGAAGTGTGACGTTTGTAACTTGGCTTTCTTGTGCTGAACTCACTGTGTGCTTTTGCAAAACCTATGGATTCATTCTGCATGTGTGGAGCAGGCAGGGTGAGCTGTAGTACTCACCAGAGCTCCTTGCAGTACAGATATCCACTTGCATGAAAGTGTGGATCAGTCAGGATTAACAGATGCATGAGGATTTGTGAGTCCTGGGAGGAGATGAGTACAGAGAGAGCGTTAAAGCTCATGACAAGGAACGTTGTATCCTACACCAGTTTGTAACATGATGATTTTCCAAACTCGTCTAAAACCCACATATTGTGATTGACTTAAATTTGTATTTAGAGTCATCAAAACCCCAGAGTAAATTATTTTAAATGCAGACAAAGTATCTACACTGTTTTAATATTGAAGTTATAAGTAAAAAAGTTGATGTGCAAATAATTGTACTGTCTTGTTCAATCTGTCACAGTGTGTTCACAAAGCAGCATTGCAATCTAAAAGGTCCTTTTTTATGACAAGAAATATATTTAATTTTTACTATTCTGCTCCATGATATTAAGCTAGTCTGCTTACACAATTAATTGGTTTGGGGTTTGATACTCAGTCCAAAAATACCAGTTGTCCTTTATTTGGGTCTTTGAGAAACACATGAACTTCAGACATAACCTGGCAAGAAAGAGAAAGCTAGAAGTTAGTGGAGATTGCTTAGCTGTGTACTGCTGGAGAAAATTGTTATACAGTAATCTGCTGTCCTCAGAGGGCAGCTTGAACCACCTTTCCTGTACTCACCTATAGACCCACTGGGAAAAACAGATAGATAGTGTATGTCAGCCTCTCGCTGCTGGAGGATGTGCAAGCAGTTGCTAAACCATAGCCTGGAAGGAGAACTAGTCTGAAAATATTTGTGTAATGTATTTAATCTATTTCTGACCAGCTGTGTTTACAGAATAGATTAACTGTGAAATTGTATTCAAAGTAGGTTCCCCCCCC